>MVGT01000437.1:4978426-5005546 GCA_002174775.1 Macleaya cordata | reverse complement strand
AAAAAAAAAAAAAAAAAAAAAAAAAAAAAAAAAAAAAAAAAAAAAAAAAAAAAAAAAAAAAAAAAAAAAAAAAAAAAAAAAAAAAAAAAAAAAAAAACGTGTAGAAAACAACACATTTCTCACACACCATCACAAATTTTCAAAACAAAAACAGAGGCAAGGTTGGAGAAAACTAAGTATGTTAACAATATGTATAGAAATTGAGAACACACTAAATTGATTGAAATTCTACTTTATAGTGAGTATTTACAATTAATATGGTCTTGAAAATTTTCCCTTTTATAGTCTGATTGGGTTAGTTGGTCATACATCACTCTAGAAGCACATTTCCATCTTTGCCACCCAACTTTACTTCTAGGTCACATCCTAAATCTCTTCCTCATGGATGAGGAAACCAACATAACTGCTTTAGGTATTGGCGCCATCAGTGTTAAGTATAACCAATTTGTTGTGTCTTTACTAATGTTGCACCATATACTTTGCTTGATCCAACTTAAATAAAGGCTGAATTCCAAGGTATGCCACCAAAGTTCTAGCACTGCATTAGAACCTTCTCTAATCTCTTCAACCAACTTCATATGCAAATAACAAACCTTGAATATGAAAAGTTAATTAATCCACGTAAGTACGTAACTAGCACAAAGAGATGCAAACATGGGGTTCTCCCTTATCTAAAGTTCAATTGTCTCACTGCTAGTAGTACTCATGTTAGTTACTACCCCAGCATACATGTTTACATGTTTTCAATAAATTCACCCAGTAACACTACTCTCAACTTTCTCTGAAGTCCATTAATTTCCACTAGGATATTCTTCCTCTATTCTTTAAACTACTCTGTAAATTGTATGCATAATAAACTTGAACTTCCAGGCTGTAAAGCGAATTGGTTCTCTAATATCCTTGTTTTTGTCTAAATTTTTCTCATCGTTGCTCTTATACCTTTGTAGTATTTTTGGTTTTTCCAATCACCGAAAAAAAACTTCATAGAAGAGAAAACAAACAGGGTCCATTAAAGCCTAATAGCAAATAAAGCAAAGAAACCAAGTGAGCTACTCGCCCAAGATCACACCATATAGATTCATACTTTCATAATACGCCTTATATATTGATCCCATAATAGTACCTATGTTTCTTAGCCTTCAAGATCTAACTGAACAAAACGATGAAAGACTATATAGTCAACAACAGACAACAATTTCACCAATGCATTTATACACCGCAATTGAAGTACAATTCGGTCCAGGGGGTTGTGTCTAAGTTACATGTAAAATGCAATTGAAGCCAAAGTAGCACAAGTTTAACACAAACGCAGAAAACAATTTTATTAGTTGGAATGCAAACCTTGAAAGTGATCATTGCGATCCCCCTGAATTTCCCAGTCTCTGGAAACCTCATACAATCAATTTCCGTTATGGTGCCACAGCTCTCAAAGAAACTCCTAATATCATCCTCAGTTGAGTAATATGGGATGCCTCCGACGTATACCTTTGTAGCAATGTCTACATTTTCTTGACTGTAAACAACATAACATAAGATAGAAAATCATTGAACCTCCCAAAACCCTAATCTTTCAATAGATTTTCCCTCCATCACAATCTAAAACCCTATTACTAAAAGAGACCCTCATGATGATAAGTTTTCAATCTTCTCCAATTAAAAAAAAAAAAAATTAAATTAGATCAAACAGTTATATGGGTTCCATGAAAAACCCAAATAAAATTAAATTAAAATGGGAAATTTTGGGTTTCTCACCTCTCATCAATCATCACTGGTTCTTCTATATGTTCTCCATTATTCTCAACCACCTTGTCGTTCTTCTTATTTTTCTTCTGTTTTTTCGCCTTTTTCTTCTTCTTTTTCGCTGGCTTCTTCTCAGCTGGTTCTGAGACACCATTTTCTTTCTCCTGACCTTCAACTTCCTCTCTCTTCCTCTTCTTTTTCTTATTCTTCTTCTTCTTACCATTTAAATCCTCTGAACCAGAAATCTCCTTGTTCTCTTTCTGGGTATCATCATTATTTCCTTCAGGGGTTGTCTTCTTCAAAGGCAAATCTTTTCTTCTCTTTTCCCTCTTTGACAACCTGGGTTTATGTGTTGCTGAGTCCAGAAGCTCTTTCAGTGATTGAACCTCAGAATTCGCGTTTTCTTTTGTTGATTCTTTTGGCGCGTCTCCAGCCACTGACGTTGCTAAAGATTCAGCAATAGCAGATCTTAGCTTTTGCTTGAGCTTTTTGTTAGATAAAACCATCTTTGATTGTTCTAAAGAGCCACACAAAAATGGCGAACGATTTATACTAATAGAGGCTGGCTCTTTCGATTCTTCAAGAGGGGGCTAAGGAGGAACTGTAACGAAGCCTGAAATTGCAGGGTTTTGTTTCAATCAAAACCCCTACATAATTTTGCAGTAATGGCAAATGGGTCTAAAGCCCAATCCATGACCCAGCCCAGCCTCACTTATTTAGGCTTCAACAGCCTGCCCCGAAAGTTTGATTGGTCCAACTCAACAATGGCACACATATGATCGGGCCGGGCTTACATCTTTGGGTCAGGAACCTAGGACGCCTAGTTTTCCCAAAGACAGATGATATTGGGCATCCTAGTAACACTATGAGCCATCCTATTTTTTAATAAAAGAATAATAACTTATTTTGTTTTTAAAACAATCCCACCTCACCAAAACTACACCCCACTCCTACCACATGATCATCTCCATTCTCCACTGCCGTCGTCGCCGCCACAATACAAGTGTACCGTCGACGTTCTTCTTCTTCGAACAAACCATCTCTCTCTCAATCTCTCTTCCCCCCTCTCTCTCTCTCAATCTCTTCTTCTCCGAATAATAACTTATTTTGTTTTTAAAACAATCCTACCTCACCAAAACTACACCCCACTCCTACCACATGATCATCTCCATTCTTCACTGTCGTCGTCGTCGCCACAATACAAGCGCACCGTCGACGTTCTTCTTCTTCGAACAAACCCTCTCTCTCTCTCAATCTCTCTTCCCCCTCCCCCAGCCTCTCTCTCCCCCACCCTCTCTCTAATCTCTTTCTATCTTCAAAAAAAAATTTAGGCTTTCCCACTAATTAATGTCTCCTTCTATCCTCTTCTCTGATCTCTTTCTCTCTTTACTCACTGCGATGGCGAGGTGGTGGAGTAGCGTGGTGGTGGTGACGATGAAAAGATGATGGTGATGTGGAGGAGGTGAAGGCAGTGGAGATTGTGGATGGGATTTGTTTTTTTGTTAGGGACAATGGTGGTGGTGGTGGTGGTGGTGGTGTTGGAGATTGGAGATTGGAGATGGTGGTAGGGTGGGGCGTATTTTTAGTGTTGTGTAAAATACAAAAACTCTATTTACGATGGCTCATAATATCAAAATTTGCTAGCATGGCTCATAGTGTTTGTTAAGATGCCTAATATCATAGTCTTTTCCAAATACTTTTTGAGAAAAGATCTCAAACATTGATTTCAATCATTGGACAGTTGTTATAGATGTTGGTATGAGTGTGAATTTATACCCTCTGAGTTGAATTTGTAGGATCAAAAGCAACAAACAACAATAACTAAAAAATTATCTCTTTGCTGGAGGTCCCAATAGGTAGACCTAGCAACGGGCTAGGGTTGGGGTTATTAGGGTTAGGTTTGACATGTTTTCGAGCTAAAAAGCCTCAACCCTAACCTTAGCCCGTTTATTAAACGGGTCAATTTCTCTGACCCTAGCCCTAACCATGGTAACCTAACCCTAACTATAATAATCTTAATTATATTAATATTCTCTATTATTTTAATTTTTATTAATTGTGTTTTAATTAAGATGGGGAAGAAATAAATTTTAATTAAGAGAGAACAAATGAAATTAAAATGGAGCTTTAATGAAGACTTAAATAAGGTTTTATATAGAGAGAAAATAAGTAGAATCAAAATGATTTAATCAAAATCTTAATTAATACTTGCTTAGGCGGGTTGGCTCGCAGGTTCTACAAACCAACCCTATTTTTTGGTGAGTTGAAAAACACCAACCCTAGCTTGGCCCATTTAATTGGCGGGTCGAGTTAGGGCTGGGTTATTATGGTCGGGTTAGGTCCAAGATGGTGGGTTATGGTTGATTTTGCGAGGTCTACCAATAGGTCGGTTCGAGTTCGATTATTGAACAACCAAGAATCAGAACCTATTAAATAAGTCAATTTAGATTCTTGTCAGTTTTGGTACTCATACTCAAGTACGTGTAATTGAAGCCAAAATAATCAGGCTCCAACTATGGATCGATTTTTAGGTATTCCAATTATGATCCTCCGATATTTAATATACTAAAATGAAAAAATCAATATTTGTAAGTCAATTTTCTGCTAAAATGTGAAAAAGGAATATAGAATTTTTTTTTTTTTGAAAAAAAAATACTCTTTAGCAAATCTATATTAACCAAGGGTAAAATCATCAATCTTGATTTCCTGGTTCCGCCCACTCTATAACTAGAAAGCTAGAAAATAATTAATTGGTGATTGATCATAATGGTTCCAATTCGTAATGGTTCTGAAATATGTGAAACAGGAACTAGAAATAATAGTTCTAATTCAGTTTGGTTCCCCCAAGTAAAAGGGTACCTATTGACACCCTATTAACCTCTGCCCACTCCAGTCCCCACTAAAGGCACAAGAAGAGATAGTGAAAACTGAGGCTCAAATAGACCCCTGCGCCAAAGTCCTCAACCAGTGCTAGTGCAAACTGAAGCACCAACTCAGAAATAACACCTCTCTCTCTCTCTCTCTCTCTCTCTCTCTCTCTCTCTCTCATTGTTTCTTCTTGTCATTGATTATAAAAGCCAAAATTATACAGTAAAGAGCTAAGAATATAATATTAATTTGTTATTTTACTTTGATTTATATATAGAGAGAGACGTGGTGAAAGAGATAGGAGAGTTTTAAGTGGGATGACCACAAATTTGGTGGAATCCACGTCACTATTGTATTATAATTTAAGGCTTTTTTTTTCTTCTCCTTCTCCCACTTTTATAAAATGACCCCCCCAAGCAACACCTCATCACCTTCCCCCCTCCATTTTATTTTCTTTGCTTTCTTGTTTTTCTTTTGACCCGTACAATGCCGGATAGAGTGCCATCATCATCACCATTATAAACATAGTTCTGTTTAAATCTGTAAATATTTGTGATGAATTTCAAATTACCAAGTGTACATTTAGTGATCATAGCGAATATTTGTATGCGTCCATAAAACTATCAAGCAGTATAACTGCAAATGATTACGAAGTGTCCAAGTGGAAGGATATTTGGCCCAATATTAGAAGGGTCTTATTAACGTGTGCCCTTAGGATATTTTTAAGGGATTTTTTTGTAAGTTACAGGTCTTCAAATCAGCTGAATTTTTGTAAGCATAATATTATCATTGTTTATAAGATGTCCACAAAAAATCAGCTCAATCAGAGATATCTAACCCTCTAAACAAATCATTTTAAATGTCAGCCGTTCATTCATACTATTAAAGTCTAAATTAAGTGTTCGTGGTGCTAGAGGGTGCTAGAGGACTCCGATTGAGCTGATTTTTTTAGATATGATCCAAATAGTATAAATAACATACATATCAAAAAATCAGCCCATTTGGACGGACTTAATAAACTAAACAAAAGACAAAACCAAAAAGCTTAACATGTGCCTTAGGGCACATGTTAACAAAATCCATATTAGAATGCCTAATGTGTATGTTCAATAACATTGTCTGGTTCACAAAAAGATAATGCAATAGCGTGAAGATGATCTCCTAATTATATATATCAATATTATGTTAAATCACTTTGGCTCCGCTTGATGTCCGAAAAATTTTATGAAAATTCGTAGCCCAAAAATCTATTGTATTTGTCTTGATTGTTGGTATATAAGTATAATCATTACACTAAATTGTAGTGGCCTTCCACATAAATTTGATAAAATAGGGTGTGAATAAATGCAGCCATTTTTATGACTACAAATATTCACACCCTATTATGAGAGACCACTACAGTTTAGTGTAATAATTACATTTATCTATCCAATTAAGACAAATTCAAGAGTATTTTAGACTGCAAATTTTACAAAAATTCTCCAGATACTAAGCATAGCCTTTATTTAAAAATTTCTCCCCTATTTAAATGTGATAAAAATAGACGGCTATAAATCATCTAACTTAAGTTATGAGTTTTAGAATGATGTAATTTTTAGTGTAAATGATATACAATAATAATTAAGTCATTGAATTATCTTTCACTTATATGAATATCAAGTAAAGAGCTGCAAAATTTTATTGAAATCTTTAAAAAAGGTTTTGAGTTAAAATTTAAAAATAATATTAATTTTTTTTTAAAAAAAAGTGTTTTCAATTACCACCAAGCATAACACAATGTAAATCTTTGTGTGGAAATTAATTTGTTTGACGTAATGGTATTAAGCGGAAGGAGATTGTACATCATTTCCCACTTGTATAGATATATATGTAGAACTCTCCATTATTATATATCCGTTAAAAGACAAAGACAATTAAACTAAACAAGTAATTGGCTTAGCCATCACTAAAGCAACGCATATTAAAAAAAAAAAAAAAAGAGTAGTGCTAGAATGTACGCACATTTGGGAGAAGAAAATCCCTTCCTGAGGTGGATGGTTGTCCATGCCTTGATGTTTGGGCAAGATGGAACTCGAGGATGTGATTCAAATCACGAGGGGATAATGACCTTAGGATGGGTTTGTGGAAGAAAATCCCCCAAAATGTGCGAACTCTTTAGCATTTTTCAAAAAAAATTTAACAACAATAGATTTTCTTACAATAAATAATAGAAAGATTATGTTTTACTATAATAAGAGTAGTATGCATAAGTGGTCCCCGTACTTTCTAATTTGGACCACTTGATAATAAGTAGACTGAAAGCGTCTCGATTCATATCTTCTTACATATTTAATTGATTATCTGATCATCAAATAGTCAATCGCCACATAAACGATGATCAGTAATTGGTTGATATGTTTCTTTTTCCATCCCTTAGCTCTAGGTTAATAATACTAGTCCATATCTGAAATGATACACATTGATTTCCATGGATCATGATGATGAATAGGCATTTTGATGATCAACGGGTATAAATTATCTCCTTAGACTAATGAAGGATAAAAAAAAAATATATGTATTGAATTTGAATATTTTTGCCGTAGAGGAACTACTTATACATGATGTTTTACTCTTCTGTTGGCGCAGAGCGGGAGCGAGTACGAAAACGAGCTTGGAAGTAAGAGTATTAAAGTAGTTAATTAAAAAATATCATTAGTTTTAGAATGCATTCGAAGTGAAGTGTTTACTCCTACATCAAGGTTTTAGTTAATAAATGAGACTCAAGTATAGATGATCCAAGACTGATTTTTTGTACTCCCATGATCACCTGCACATCGAGATCATCTTCACAAAAATTAAACTATCAAAAGTTGGTTGAAATTTTTAAAATTTTGAACCAACTATTGGGACCGGCCTAATTATCTGTCCAGTTACACAGATTGAGGTAGCAGCAAATATCCATCATTCATTGTGTACTTGTAGGGCCCACATATATACAAAGAGTGGTAGGTGTGAGGTGCCACGTACTCAATCTATCTAGCAAGACAGATCATTGGGTTGGTCCCAAAATCGTTTCTATTTTACTTAATAATTTCAAGCAACTATGATCTAAAATGGTGCGGAGATAATCCTCACATAAAACCAACTGCCCGATTGAATCAATTTCCGTGTGGGCCCCACAAGAATAATGTAATAATGTGTGTCAAAAATATCGTGCAAGTAGAGAGATTCCACCTCTTTCTTCCCCTGCTGCTGGTATCTCTCAAATTGATGTCATTTTGAATTGGTCAAGAGATCTACCTTTGTTTTTTAATCTTTAAAATCTAAAGTAACTTTCCTATCATCAGTCCGGCTAGCACCCTCCTTAGGTACAAAATTTCAGCAGCTCTTTTCACTTTCAATGGAGGTCCAGTCCAGAATCCAGATTACTGATGTTCCTTGTAGGGTTCATCACACCAAAACTTCTTGAAATTCGTATAACTGATTAGTGGGTCGATGAAGTATAGTTGTCATCCTTAGGTGGATGGTATCATTTTTCTATAATTTTTCTTTTTTTGCTTAGCTTTTATGGGTTTTGTCCTTTTATTCCCTTCCCTTTCTTTTTTTTTTTTTTTTTTGCCTTTTTCCATTGGCTCCTAAAAGCCTCCTTCTATAGTCCTGTACTCACATATCAGTTACCTTTATTCACTGTTATCATTCTCTCAACCTAGACTAAGAAAGAACAAGATCTAGTATCCTCCATTATTAATTAATTAATCAAATATTTATTTCTCCTAATTACCCCTAAATACTTTTCTCTTTTAATATTATTAATTATTTTACAGAAAAAAGTCCAAAACATCCCGTAATGAACATCCTCCGTTGATTATTTAAACACGTATGACACCTGTTTAAGCCGTAAATCGCGTTATATACTTGCTTGATTTTGTTTTGATGTGTATGATAAAATTTGATTGTATGTTCGATTTTTTTATTTTCTTTCTAAAATAATGCATAATTGTAACTCTAAATTCGAAATTCCGTATGTTTCGAAATACATTTTTTATTTTATTATAATTTAGATTTTTTTAAAAAAAATTTGATCTAGACGTATGTGCAATCCTTTTATCATTTCGAATAAATTAAGGGCTAGAAGTGGCAAACAAGAGTCAAAATCCTCCCAGTAGAGTTTGACACTTTTTTTCCCAACAAGAACAAGAATGTTTTTGAATGTTACATTTTTGTTTCAATAGGCTACATCATTTGGAATATTCCCCAAATAACTACTCACTTAAAAAGTGCACTAGATTATAAATAGGCTAATTATAATTAATAAAAGAACAAGGAGACAATTGAAAATATATTATTCATCAAAAATCAAAAGATAGATTCATTTTTCGCCCTCAGAAAAAAATATTCATTTTACATAAACATGCTCCACGTGTACGGTAGAGACTATACCAATCAAATTATAATAATCTACAAATGCAATCACTTACATAATATAAATATGCAAGTAGTAGCCAGACCTTGGTGATCCAACCTGGCTAGCTGTACCAGTTAGTACTTGAAATCTCTCTCTCTCTCTCTCCTCTCTCTCTCTCTCCTCTTTCTCTCTCTCTAAGAGTTAAAAAGGAGGAGACTTAGCTTAGCTATATATAGATACAGGATCAAAGTTTAGTAATCGGAACCCTTGTAAAGAGGTGAAGCTTGTTCTTGAACTACAGTCGCTTTGAAAGCTCTCCAAAGTTTTGAAGATTTTTTAATTAGACCTTCAGGTGCTCACACTCGTGCGCTCTGATTGCTTAAGATCAAACATATAGAAAGAGAAGAGGATCGATGAAGATGGTGCAATCAGAAGATCAGACACGAAAGGGTCCATGGACGGAACAGGAGGATCTGCAATTGGTGTGCTTCGTGGGTTTGTTCGGAGATCGCAGATGGGATTTCATAGCAAAAGTATCAGGTTCGGGGGTTGGCGAGGATCAAAAACACTAATACTCTCTACTAGCTAGTACGTACTTTCATAGGTAGCCTTAATTGGATTTTGGAGAAAAAAAAAAAAAAAGAAAAAAATTATGGAGGTAGAAGGAGCTATGTACCTTAACCTTCCATGGTTAATTTTGTTTGTAGGTTTGAACAGAACAGGAAAGAGTTGCAGGTTACGTTGGGTTAATTACTTGCACCCTGGTCTCAAACGAGGAAGGATGACTCCCCAAGAAGAACGTCTCGTCCTCGAACTCCACTCTCGTTGGGGAAATAGGTTTGATTATTTGCTTGATTTCAAATTTTTGACAGTTATTTTGTTGGACGTCATGAAAATCAGAAAGATATCTAACCGTTAGGATGTCATGGCTTCCAACATAATTTACATCAATTATTTTCTCTGTATTCATGTTAATTATCCCTTAATTCTATATATATAAGATATAACGATGTATGAATAATTGGTTGCAGGTGGTCGAGAATTGCACGAAAATTACCAGGTCGAACTGATAACGAGATAAAGAATTATTGGAGGACCCATATGAGGAAGAAGGCTCAAGAGATGAGAAAACGGGCTACCATGATGCCGTCGGCATCATCCTCCACGATTACTACCATGGTTGAATCACCAACAAAATCCCAAAATATTATAGAAGGAGATAGCAGCAACTTGAATGGTAAAGGAAGTTGTGTTACTGATTTTGCTGTTAGAGGAAATGAGGTAAGTGAAGAAGAAGAAGAAGAAGAAGAAGAAGACTATTCTATGGATCAAATATGGAAGGAAATAGCTTCATCAGAGGAAGAGGTGAATAGTGAACAAGTTTTTGATGGAGTATCTAAAAAAGAAGGGTGCAGTTTTTCTTGTCCTCCAATGGATTCTCCTCTGTGGGAATTCGGTTCTGACCCACTATGGAAGATGGATGATGAATTTAAGATGTTGGCTCCGATGGGTGGCACCGCGGATCGTTTCGTTTTCAACTATGTGCACAGGGGAGAGTCGTAAAAGGATTCGTCGTTAATTTCTGCTTTGTTTCATAGATGGAATGTTATCATCATGTACTCTTGTATGTTCTTAAGTTCTAACTTCTCTAGCATGCATTAGTAGTTTTGTTCTGTGTAATATTTATGAAATCGATTGATCGATGTCTTTCGTCGGTGTTCTAGGTTGTCTAGAAATCATTGTAAAGATGTCTAGCTATGTAATGTAATCCCCTGTTTGTGTCAGTCATCAGAGGAGATTGATATTTATGATCTAATAATGTAAGATATAAGATGTTGTTTTCATTTTAATTCGGCTTATTTATCTTTTAAATGAAATGGTATTTTGTGAGAATAATTTTTTGTACTATCATAACCTCATAAACATCAATATCTATACTCTTGTATAAGAGGACAGATCGGCTTACAAGTTACATCTACAGCCTGTTGTAGGGGCCATATATGGTTGATTTAAAAATTGATTTTTGGTGAGAATATTATTTGGTAGATCTATTCACTAAAAATCACATCAATCTAAAACTTTAAATCCTATAAAAATTTGATTCTTTTTTTTATCGTTCATTTTCAACGTTAATTTTTAATCAACTTCCTATCAAATTTTCATGGGACTATGAGTTTTAGAATTGGGTGAATTTTAGTGAGGATCATATACATGATTAATATAACATTCTCACAAAAAATCAATTTTATGTAAACCCCACGATGCGATTCTATCCTCATTATATAAATCCAGGGTGGGTAGTTTGGGACAGTTTATTTAATATCTCGTCTTGACGGCCTACCCATTTTAGAAAAATATTTAAGCTTTGAATAGTGAAAAAAAATACAAAATGTAAGTAGGGATATTTCCGTCATTCACATCGAAACTTTCTGACATGAAAAAAATCATTCAGCATGTCTCATGACTATTCTTACTATGAAATGTGTTAATCCACACATGCAGAACGCACGTATGTGCTATCAAAGAGACATGAAACAGCAGCCAGTTGAAAATCAAAAAATCGAATTTATTGTTCAATCAAACAATCAAACTCATAGGTGTTTGAAAATTTGGGTAAGTTCAATTTTATTATTTTAATAGTTTTAGTATGTTATCATGTTGAGATTTTATGCCTCGCCAAGGTTATATTATAAACATCCCAGGGATGAAGACTAATTATGTTCCATAATCCAAATTAAGAAATTCAAAACCTCCTAAAACTTTTCCATGACTAACATGAACCATCAATTTATAATTTTGTAAATCTAAAGACACATAATTTCCTTTTTGATCACATCATAGGATGTTGAGACAGAAGTATGTAGTCTTTATGGAAGGTACAGTTTCTAAACCTTGTAGTGTAAGGAAACTAATGGAGGAGAAAGATGATGATGCAGAGAGAGTGGAGGGCACTAATCACTTTAAACCTCTTTTTCTCTTCTATAATTGTTTATTTTAAATTTTCTTTGTAAAGTAGGGCTGGCTTTTCGGATAAGAGAAGGATAATTAAATTTATGTAGTGGTTACTATATATTAATAAATATTTCTGATTAGTTTTGAGAGAATTTAGGGTTAGTGGTTGTCAATTGTGTGTGAGCAGTTAATAAAGTAGCTAGTGATAAGCTAGTAGACAGCTTGATATGTTTAGAGCTTTTGCTTTCCTTCATAATATGCTACCCTACTAACTAACTCACCAGGGAGATGGGTCCACTAATCTAAAACCAATGTTCATGATCAAACAATTAGTATCATTCTTCGTAATTTCAAACGATTCCAGTGCTTTCTTTCCAATTTCGGTGGCTACCGAAGCGAATATGTATCGGTTTGTTTCAGAATGTCTCAGTTTTTCAACTAATTGAAAAACTAGGTTTAAACATGAGAGTTTAACCCTTCAAGAACAATTTCTAACATAGAGACCTATAAAATAGTGGATATCAACCTCAAAAAACCCTAGCACATATCATAAGCCACTTTTGTGTATAATGGTTTGTATAATAGGATTGTTATATAGATGAGGAGGCTTTTGTCACCCCATAACTAAAAAGGGATATCTTAAACAAAAAAAGCATTTTGCTCTATTTAGATTCTAAGATCTTCTAAAACCCAACTGTACCAGACTTTATTGGTTCTTCATCTTTTTTTTTTTTTTTTTCTCCAGGTGGTGGTCAGTATGGAATCTATGGATTGCTAACGTAAAAAGGTAGGGCATTAACAGCCAAGAATTCCTAAATTCTTGTGGACCTACACAAGTAAAAGACAAAGGATAAAATCAGAAGATGGCAGGCAAGGCAGCCGTGCCCAAGAAGCATGGGGCTTCCACTAATGGAAGCTTATCTGATAATGCTGACAAACTATACATTCAAAAGTCCTTTTAGTTATTAATTCCATTACTGGAACGGCAAGCTCCTTTCACTCAGATCAGTCTCAACCCCACCCAGACCTCAGACCCGGATCTGAATTTGTAGGTCTTTTACTCAATAATTTATAAGTCGGTTCTAGTTCTTGTGGGTTCCGGTTTGAGTACTAAAATAGGTGAAACCTAATCCGGGATAATCGGTTCATGTAAGTTTTCTTATATGCAAAAAAATGTTAAAACTAATAGAAAAATCAATATCTATAAGCCAGTTTGGTTCTTATTCCATCAGATATGGAAACACCCAAAACTGGAATCAGTTATAATACTAGCAGTTCAGGTTTATGGTGGTTTGGGTTCTGGTTCCGGCACTGAATTTGTAGATCCAAAACTAGAGAGAAAAAAAAAAGGTACCGTTGACAACCCTATCCGGAACTGGGACTCAATGTTTCAAGTTCGATGATCTACAGTATCGACTTAAGCCCTAAAGACATAATATTACATATTCATAAGTAATATTTTATGGTGTAAACATGATTACACTGTTTTATAGAACTGTTTGACACCATAATAGTAAATATGAACGAAAAATTGGAATCATACAATTCTTTACTAATGATAATGGATCTATGAAAAGAAATTCTCAAATTCAATCAGTTATCACAATCTTTATGGTTTCATCAAAGACTTAACCAATTTGACAATGTGCTGAGAGTATAATTGGTTCGACTCATAAAAACAAATGACCAACATGTGCTGAAGATATCATTGATCGACTCATAAAGTGTTCTCAATTCTAAAGGCAAAACAAATTACAGAAAGAATCCCTATTTACTGCGCCCCGGCTTAAATGAGCCAGAGAGCATAGAAGTAAGATGCTCATGGAATTAATTTGCAGAGGATAACTACATGAACATCTGACGGCTAAGAACTCGACTGCCCTAAATCTTTTTCCTGATAGAAAACACAACACAATATTATATACTTAAGTAAAATAATAAGATTGCTAAAGTTGGTTCTTACACAAAATAGGGAGCCAATGGTCGCCCATTTGATCTGATTGGGGAAACTATACATCAAAGGGTGTAGTTAAAAAGTTTGATGTTGAAAGACAAACCAATTAACACTGCTTCTTAGGAGAAAAAAGTTGGGTGCGATGAGCATATACATATGCGTGCAAAACTATAACAAAGATATCCCATCCACCTTCTCCGATTTCTATAAAACTTTACTTTCACTTTCACAGTACTTCATCACTGAATTTCAGTATTTTAAATGGTAAGTGTTAAATCAGATCATTTAAAATAAAAATGAATTCTATTAAATCAAATGTGATGTTTGGTAGAACCTAACTTTGACAATTATCAATGATAAATGTTGAATCTTATCATTTGGTAGATCATAAATCACTTAATAGAAGCTTTCAATTAAGACAAGTAATTTTCATTAAGTCATAATTTTTCACCTTAAACTTTAATATGAATGCAAATGACACAAGGCTTAAACTTTTTTTGTAATTACCAATTTATCCTTGTATTCGTCTTTTTAAGTTTTCCGTACTTAAAGTCAATTCAAGAGTTTAATTTCATTTTCACTAACCAGTAACGACCACCAAAATATTCACTTCTTCAACCTCCATCAACCCCAAATTCCATCTTAGTCACTTGGATCCCCTCTCCCTCACCATGCCACCAGTACCACTACAACATCCAACGCAACCACATGGCTATCACCAGCCGTACCACACCACAACCTCAGCACTTTGGCATAACCACTACCATCACAACACCATAACCACCACCAGTGTTGCCACACCACCACAGCAGCAGCAGCATCATTACCACCACCCCACCATGCTACTAACATTTCCATTTAACCACCGCCACCTCACCACTGCCACATCTACGGCACACTACTACCAACATCCTCATTGCCACCATCTCTAATACCATCACCATTGCTAACCACCACTGCACCACCATAATCATCAGCTCATCACCACCATCACTTCACTACACACCACAACCCCAACTTTTTACTACCACAATTCTATATATGAAGAATGACTTATTTTTTGTTAATTTTATGTTGCCAAACTAAATATTTGAATCTTTAAAGTTCCCTTTTTTTCCTCTTCTGTGCAGGAATTTTAACTTCAAGTTAGTAACATTGCCAACTACCGGTTAACTTTCATATAGCAGTTCTTCTAGACTTCTACTTCCAACTCCCAAAGGCCCCCCCACCCCACAAAGTGAATTCAAACCTTAAGCTCACATTTACCAAACGCTACCTAAGTCTTATTGTTGTCCATTCACTGAATCACAAGTGGCATCCTAATGTCTAGGCAATTATTCCATGTCTTTAAGCTCATTACACTAACCTCGAAGAATATCCACGTCGTTGACATTGGGAGTAGAGTCAGCAAGGGCAGGTAATATCATTTTTTTCTTCTTTTTAAGAGAACAACTTTTAGGAAGGCAACTTATCCTTCCTCTAATCTATCTTGGGTACCCTATTAATAACGCAAACCAGACCCAGAACCTTGACTATCTGTTATCAACATAGGGGTGTTAGGGTGTGCAAAGACAAAGGAAAGGCTTCCAGGTTCCAAGAATTGGAGCCTCAGAATCCTCAAAACTGGAAAACATAGTTTCCTTTTTTACCAATGTAACTCACAACAGGCTGACTCAAAGCTGAATCCTGATGGAATTTTATCTCGAACCCTGATGGAATTTTATCTCATAGGTGCAGAACCCAAAACCACACAAATATGAGGCTGTACTTCTCATCTTCTAAGTTGGAACCTATCACTTCAGCCAAACATCAGGACATGAAATCACCTTGACATATATAAAGCTACTTGGTGCAAGGAATTCAATCAGCCAAGTTTCAGCTCTGATCTACAAGTGCGACCTTGATCGGCATCAAGATACTGATAAACTACGATAATTTTTCTTTTTTCGGAAAGCAAACTAGACTGACAAATGAACATGTAGTTCTTTTTATTTATTTTTTATTTTTTATGTTTATTTTTTATACTTTTTTATTTTTTCATTTTTGTGTATGGTATACTTGACTCGTAGTATCTACTCATGTAGTAGCTATGGAGATGCAACACGTCGCTTAACAGGCATAACTCTAAAACTATTAAGTTATTAATTATACAAAATTCCAGCACTTGTGTTCCAATCGAGATGAGAAAAAAAAAAAAAGAAGAAGAAAAGAAATCCTAATGAAAAACTAAAGTAGTACAGATCCATAAAACACTACCTCAGCAGCACCTGTCATGAAACATGATTGTCTGCCTCCCTCCACTAGATCTCCAATGGTCCTCCAGGATCCAGGCAGATCAACTGTGCAGCTCTGTTTCACAGGCCAATTAACATGATAAAATAAGGCATTGACCTTATAAGGAAAACAGAAGCAAATGGGGGAACTTGATGTTTTTGAGTGGGAAAAGAATGAATTTTATTATGAGAAGAAAAAAACGCGAAGGAGTGGATCATCAGATCAACACTCGCAATACCAAGGAGCCAACTGAATCAAGTTTGACGTGAATACATAAAATAACTTTGAAGAGAAAGTAACACTAAGGAACGAACGTTTATTCACATGGCACATCTGTTCACCAACACAGGAACAAGGATATACTTCTAAAACAAAATGTTGAACGTTGATAACAAAGTTCAAAAAACCTGATACATTACAATATGATCATATACTATATAGCATCAAAATCAAGCTTTATAATCATTGAACTACTATCTTTCACAAGCTTCAATAACCCATGTGAACTACAGTAGAAAGAGTAAAAGGAATATACCTTCCCATTATCTTGAATTTCAGGAACAATTATGCCTGCACCAGTATCAGATAGTAAAACTGCAAGATTTACATAAAAAAAAAAAAAAGAAAAAAAAAAGAAAGAATGATTGAAATGCAGCAAGCGTAATATAAACAGCTTTCTTTTAAGTTGCCAGACAGTAAAGATTACCAGAGATTAATAGCCACTCCAAGCATAAATATGTTACGCCAAATTTAAACAGTAAGTAGCCATTGCGCAACAAGAAAATAAGTAGAAGAGTCTGCATTCAGAGTAGAATAAGGGAACTTTGAAGTTTGAACTTCCACAGTTATGCTCACTGCTCAATATAATTGACAGAGCCTCAACAATCGGTTTCCCTCGTTTCACCCTTTTAGCAGTATTTTCATTTTGCAATCACAGCTTTGTAATTTAAATACAGATATGTGTGTTGGTGTCAAACACTGATAAGAGGTGGTGGATCCACGACACAAGGAGAAGCAATATGTTGAAACCCCATAAATTAAACTTCATACTAACAGTTGAAGCATTATAAAAGTACACATTTGTAATAGCACAGTGCACAGAACATGAGAAAAAAGGTCTAAAAGTAAATAATTAGACATTAAATTTACACCATATAAATGGTACATATAATTTTTTGTAGGACTCTATAAACAGTAGTTCAGTAAAACTCAATTAGCAACAGTTTTTGCTTCCCATGTAAATCATCAACTTTGGCAATGAATCGGGCAAAGCAATGTACACCATTACCACACATCAGTAACATCCAAAAACGTTGGAAACAACTAAAAATTCAAATTAGATAACTAACAGAGTAGTAGTTACATCGATTAAATACAGCGACTCAATGAAATATCACATTTCATTGGGCTATTCAAGCTGGTAATTTGCTTGTAATTGGTACCAGTAGAGCTACTCAATCAAAGAGAAATGTTTGGTTAGGAGGACTCTGTACCAGTAGTTATACCTATTAAGCAGCGTTACCTAATAACCAAACAAAGATCAAATTTCATTCAGGCCGAAAATTTGCTTGTGACTAGATAACGGTAAAGCAACTTAACCTAAGAGAAATCAAATCATTCCATCCACTTTCTTCTAGTTCAGTACTTAAGAATTTAAATATAAACATTTGGCCTCCAATTTCAGTTTAATTTCCAGGACAGGCAATAAAATTAACAGGAAAAAAAAAAATTCGGACAATTTAATCACCTCAGGTTCGCTTCCATCTGAATTGAAAATCCTCATGGTGTAATCAGTTACATTGATCCCCAGCATTGTGAATTTAATACCGTCATCAGCTCCAACACCGAAATTCCAGTCACAGAGCTTCACAGCTTGCTCGGGCGTTACCCTAGGATCCAAAGAATCTCGATTATCGACTCCGATATAAAACTCGCTTTTCACGAAGAAAAATCATTAAAAATGGAATAAAAAAGTAAAGGAGCACAAATAGCGATTGAAAATGAAATTAAAAGCAATAGGCGATTGACATGTCTTACCAAGATGAAATCATTCCCGACGCCATGATACTTGACGAAGTGGAGAAATCCCGATTCTTTTCGATCTGAGAATGAAACTTGTGGGGCTTTCTGTGCAGTTTCGATGCTCATTGAAGAAGCCGATATGCGCAAACTAGGGTTTCGAATAGAAGAGGTTGTTGATCTTTAGTTGAGAAGGAAGTTGGGATGGTTTGATCGATGAAGTAATAAGAGAACGGCAAGAATAAGAGGTGTTGTGAGGGGCGGGTGGAAATGGAGGCCGCCATTGCCATGGCTTCTTCTTCTTCGCCGCTCTCTTCTGTTCTGGTTAAAAACCCAATAGAACTTGAACCCGCCAACAAAATGTCGTGCGATTTGGTTAAACGTTTGGTCTAGTGACTCTAGTCTTAGGAGTGCGATTTTAATCACCCACTTGTAATCTGCGTGAGAAAAACATACAATCCTAGCCGTAGACCATTTTTTTGTGACGATGGTCCACGTGATGAGGAGAATATCCTAATTTAAAATCAATTCTTATTAAACCATCTATAGGTGAGCTCCACATACCATTGTAAATCCATTAATGTATAAATAAGGTCTATTCTCATAATTATTTATCACATAAATTTCTATTTTCGTTTTCAATTTCTATAAAATGTTTTTATTTTTATCTTTAAAAAAAAGATTCGTATAGAGATCAAGACCATAATGTGTGATACGCTGATACTGCAGTAACTTTATGGGACCAGAAAAATTGTCAATACTTAGACGAATCAACAACTGATAATTAAGAATAATCAGGCAGTAAAAAAATTAAAATTAAGAAATAAATCCTCGGGTGGCCTTTGACCTCTTTTTTTGTTTCCAACAAGAATGTTTTGAAATGCAACGTTTTTGTTTCAACAAGATCTACGTAAAAACTAAATAAATAAATAAATAAAAGTAAGGAAGAAAGAAAAAGTTACATTTCAAAACATTCTTGTTGGGAAAAAATCTATATTATTTGAAAGTTACTTAAGTGAAAAGTGCCACTACATAAACTGGCTAATTAGAATTAATAAAAATACAGCATGGAGATATTGGAAAAATTTATTATTCATTAAAAAAAAAAGAAGAAGAAGATTGATTCATTATATTACAATAAACATGCACCATGCACGTGTACGGTAGTGAAAAATAATAAACTAATAATTAAAACAAAGTAAGTGGGCGCAATCACTTACTACATCACATATATCACATATAATATAAAAAATATCCAAGTAGTGGGCAGACACCATAGTGACATCATATATGATTTAGTAAGCGCGCTGGACCAGTTAGCCATTACTACATGCTTTCTCTCTCTAGAAATTTATTCTCTCTCTTTCTCTCTCTTAAGTACGTAACTATTGACTAAGAGAGAAGCCTAGCTAGCTAATTATCTATATATATAGCTAATTAGATTAGAGAGAATCTAATCTAATCTAATCTAGCTAATTAAGAGATCGATCGATGATGAAAATGGTGCAATCTGCAGGAGATCATCAGATACGAAAGGGTCCGTGGACTGAACAAGAAGACCTTCAACTGGTCTGCTACGTGGGCTTATTCGGAGGACGCCGATGGGATTTCATAGCAAAAGTATCAGGTTCGAGGGGTTGGAGAGGATCAAAATCACTAATACTCACTCACTCTCTAGCTACTAACTAACTAGTACGTACGTGATCAAAAAACTACTATATACGTACTTTACGTAGGTAGCCTAGCCTGCTGCATGCTTAATTTGGTGAAAAATAAAAAATGGAGTCGGGTATATATATATATAGAAGGAGATAGAGGTAGCTGCTGCTATGTACCTGCATGGATGCATGTTCTTTAATACCTTCCATATGGTTAATTTTGTTTGTAGGTTTGAACAGAACAGGAAAGAGTTGCAGGTTCCGTTGGGTTAATTACTTACACCCTGGTCTCAAACGAGGAAGGATGACTCCCCAAGAAGAACGTGTCGTCCTCCAACTCCACTCTCGCTGGGGAAATAGGTTTGATATATTAATTATACCCATGATGTACTGTCTATCTATATATATATATATATATATAAGATATAACGATGATTGATTATTTTTTTTGATAATTGGTCACAGGTGGTCGAAAATTGCACGAAAATTACCAGGTCGAACTGATAATGAGATAAAGAATTATTGGAGAACCCACATGAGGAAGGAGGTTCAAGAGATGAGAAAACGGGATACGATGATCTCTATGATTACTACTATGGTGGAATCACCAACAAAATCCCAAAATATTATGGAAGGAGATAGCAGCAACTTGAATGGTAAAGGAAGTTGTGTTACTGATTTTGCTGTTAGAGGAGATGATGTAAGTGAAGAAGAAGAAGAAGAAGAAGAAGACTATTCTATGGATCAAATATGGAAGGAAATAGCTTCACCAGAAGAACATGTGAATAGTACTACTAGCCAAGTTTTTTATAGAGGAACTAAGGAAGAAGCTACGTGCAGTTTTTCTTCTTGTCCTCCATTAATGGCTTCTCCTCTGTGGGAACTCGGTTCTGAATCACTATGGACGATGGATGAAGGAGAGACTAACATGTTGGCTCCGATGGTTTCTGTTATTTCAACTAATGAGCACAAGCCAGGAAGAGTCATGTAATTGATACTTCGTTTCACATTAGATCGATGCTTTCGTCGGTGTTCTAGCCTAGGTCGTCTAGAATAAACGTTGTGTATATTATGATCAAATAATGTAAGATATAATTAATCAAGATGTTTTAAGTCATCTTATTTAACTTTGAAATGAAGTGGTACTGTTTTATGAGACTAATTATTCGTATAATGTCCCATCCTAAACCTAATCAACATGTTGAATATCTATAGTACTACTAATTTTATATAAATTATAAAAGTTAGAATCCGCCTCCGTACTTATTTGCGCACCATTTGGTCCTGCCCCTTCTACAGTGCGGCTGAATCAAGCCACATCAGCCACTTAAGAGATAGAGAGAGAGAGAAAGAAAATAGGAGCCGTCTTTTTAAGGGTTGGTTCTGTTGACATTGCGACTCATTTTAGCTGTAATGTCACAGGTCCGGCTGTCCAAACCCCACAAGAACTTATAACAGCCTCAATTAAGCCCATGAAAAATTGTAAACTTTAGGAGTTTTTCTACACTGATGATTCCGATTAAACTTTTAATTGAGTTAGGACTTTTAGAGCAAGCTGATTTCCGAATATGATGATCTATATGATGAGGCAAACATCCTCACTGAAAATCAGGCATTGAATCATCTTCATTTGAGCTCTAAAATGTATGTTGGAATAGTGTTATAATAAGATATGTTGCAATGACCCCCCTATATATCAATAAAGCTTTTTGGACCGAACAATTTACAAATCTGGTGCCAGATACTTATGTGGCAGGGTAGGACCTACCAATTTTTCCATCCCAAAAGTGTTATGAAAGGGTTTCCAACTTATGTGGTAGTGGGACGTACCATGCCACTTAAGTTTCGGGCATTTATTTTGTAAGCCCATCAGTCTAAACAGCAGTGCTGCCCTATATATAGTCCAGACGTCCTACTGATTTTTAAAAATTATATGTCATCGTGACGACGTTAAAATTCAACAATACAGATGGTGGCGTCAGTGAGGACCTTCATCTTTGTTCTCTCTTTCTTCAGATCTCCCTCTATCTCTTCTTTAACTCTACTTTTATTCTCTAACGAGATCTAGTTTTGATGTTGGTAGTGAGGGGGTGAAGCCTATGAGGCCATGATGATGATGGAGGCAATGAGGTTGTGGTGGTGTTGGCGATGTGGTGGAGATGGTTGTGGTGATGGTGGTGGTGGTAGTGGCGGTAGCAGAGTGTACTTAGTTGCAGGTGGTGGGGTGTATTTTGTTGGAGAGTTTTTAAGGGTGGGGCCCACTACAAAGTGCCACATCGGCAGCCACGTTATACTGTTTTCTTAAAACACTCCACGTAAGGGTGTCCCAATAGCACCATCATCATGTTCTATATATCAAAGAAAGTTATTAAATTCATGAATTTTTTTGGGAAGGTTCAATTTTATTAGTATTTCAACAGTTTATGTTGTCATATTGATAGTAGTAGTAGATGCCTCAACAATGCTAAACCCTAAGCATCCCATGGATGAACCCTAAATATGTTCAGAATCCAAATTAAATAGTAATAATTATAATTTGTTATATTATTTTAGTTCTAAAATTATTTGTTCAAAGCCTCATAAAATGTTTCCATGACTAACATGAACCATCAATTTATAATAAATTGTGTAACTCAGATAATTTCCTTTTTTTATAACATCATAGGATGTTCACACAGAAGTCTATTATGTAATCTTCATTGAAGGTAGAGTTTCCAAACCTTGTACTGTAATGGAGGATAAAGATGATGATGCAGAGAAATAATGGAGTGCACTAATCACTATGCGACCTCTTTAGCTTCTTTAAAAAAGTTTCTTTCTTCTACAATTGTTTATTTTCAATTTGCCTTGTAAAGTTAGGGTTGGCTTCTTGGATAAGAGGATGATAAATTTAATTTAAGTAGTGGTTACTTATTAAATTTAATAATTATGGATAGTTTTTTAGAGTATTTAGTGGTTGTCAATTTCGTGTGATTTAGCAGTTTTAAAAAAGTAGCTAGTGATAAGCTAGTAGACAGCTTGATATGTAAGAGCTTTTGTTATATCTCTATATATATATATATATATATATATATTAAAAAAAAATCAACGGCCATGATTAAATGACCAAGATCATTGATTCAAAATTCGAATGATTCGAGTGTTTAATCTGTTTCAATTTCGGTAGCTACCGAAGCTAAATCCTTTCGGTTTGTATCAGTATGTTTGAATATTGTTTTATGTATGGCCTTGGATGTATTGATTTGTTTCATAATGTGACCCCATAACTTAAAAGGGAAGACAGGACCACGGAAGTTAAGGGATATCCTAAACAAGAAAAGCATTTTGCTCTAATTACTAGGATCCTAATTAAGATATCTTCTAATTAAACCCCAACTGTACCAAACTTTATTCGTTCTTCTTTTTCCCAGGTGGTGGTCCGTATGGAATCTAGGGTTTGCTCACATAAAAGGTTGCCATCAACAACCAATAGTTCCTAAAATTGTTTTTGGACCTACAGCAAGTAAAGGACAAAGGATGAAAATGGAAGATGGCAGGCAGGAAGCCATGCCCAAGCAGCATGGGGCTTCCACTAATGGAACCCAATCTGTTAATGCTGACAAAACTATGCATTAAAAAGCATTTTAATAAATCCATTATTAGTACATCAAGCTATTTTAGTTAAAGATCTGAATAAGTAGGTCTTTTAATCTGTGATTAGGGGTGTCAACGGTTCCATTGTTGAACTTTATTACCCGGAACAACAACGTCGGTTCGGGTTCGAGTACTCAAAAAGGTGGAACCAAAACTGGGGATAATCTGGTCTACTTGATTCTCAGGTATTTCAGTTCTGATACTCCAATATCCAATTCTTATATGCAAAAGAATGAGATGGAAAATAGTAACAGTAACAGAAGAATCAATGGTTATAAGCCAGTTTGGTTCTGCTTCCACCAATATCAAAGTAGCCCTAATTGGCATGGGTTATAATTCTAGCATTTCTAGTTCCTAGTGGTTCCAGTTTCTGTTGCGGCACTGAATATAGATACTGGAACTTGGAAAACTGGTTCAGTTTCAATTTGTTTCTTGGGTAAACGGGACACAGACAGCCCTATCTATAACCCAGTCTGTGTCCTCCAATACAAACCAATACACTTCACTACTGCAACCATGTACAATACGAGTAGGTTCATACTGATGATGTTCGTCGAAATAATCACATGGAAGAACTAGGGGAAAATCCTAAGCTCAAAGTTTCAGGTTTGGTGACCTACAGTATCGACTTAAGCCCTAAAGACATAATTTCCCTGAAAAACATTCCCTACAAGGTTCACTAAAACTCTCAATTGCTAACAGTAACTTCCTGGTTCACGCAATCTAGATCAATTAATCTCTCAATTTTAAATAAATATCAATCCATAAGTCAAAAATAAAGAAAGAAATACATACGTGCAGAATTCACATACCATACGCTATATTTAAACAAAATTTACAACTTATATTAGGAAATTTGCTTATAAGTAAACTTAGAAGGACAGTTCTGGAAATTCTGAAAAATGATCATACAGTAATGCAGTAAGTGTTTGACACCACAATAGATCTATGAAAAGAAATAGTCAAATTCACTGGTTAAGAATCACTTATCATAATTTTTAAGGGTTTCATCAAAGACTTCACCAAGTACATGTGCTGTAAGTATCATTGGTTCGACTCATTAAGTCTTCTAAATTTTAAACATAAGGGTTTTTTTGAGGGCGGTCCCTCGTATAATTAGCAATTAGGGATCAGTCCCCGTTTTTTCAAAAAGCTGATATAGGTCCCTTTTTGGATGGAAACCGTCAGTTCCCGTTTTTATGGTGCACGTGGACAAAATACGTGCACCAGTTTGACGAAAATGCCCTCACTTGTGCACCACGTGAGGGACTGATCCCTAATTGCTAATTGTACGAGGGACTACTCCCTAATTGCTAATTGTATGAGGGACTACTAAAAAAATTTTATACTTATATTCTGCATTCAGCTTTGATTTTTTATTCAGTTAGACATTTGAGTGTTTTTATGTAAGTACATGTGGCACCACTACTCTTTCTTTCGATCTCATTTTGATAAGTAATTTTTGTCATTTTTTTAAGCTGGTGCACGTGTTTTGACAAAAAAATATTGCCATTTGTATAAAAAAATAAAAAAAATATTGAAAGAGTAGGGTTGCAGGTTTAAAAAAATGACAAAAATTACTTATCAAAATGGGATCCAAAGAAAGAGTAGTAGTGCCACATGTACTTACATAAAAACACTCAAATGTCTAACTGAATAAAAAATCAAAGCTGAATGCAGAATATAAGTATAAAATTTTTTAGTAGTCCCTCATACAATTAGCAATTAGGGATCAGTCCCTCGTACAATTAGCAATTAGGGATCAGTCCCTCACGTGGTGCACAAGTGAGGGCATTTTCGTCAAACTGGTGCACGTGTTTTGTCCATGTGCACCATAAAACGGGAACTGACGGTTTCCATCCAAAAAGGGACCTATATCAGTTTTTTGAGAAAACGGGGACTGATCCCTAATTGCTAATTATACGAGGGACTGTCCTCAAAAAAAACCCTAGCAAATTGTAGAAAGAGTCTGATTTACTGTGCCTGAAAGCATAGTCATAAGATACTCAAGCAATTAATTCACAAAGGGTGGGGGCGCAGTCCAAGCGCACTAAATCTTTCTAGTTATAGAAAGCACAACACACTATTATATGTTTCAGTAAAATAATAAGACTGTAAAAGTAGGGTAATACCTGAAACAGGAGCCAATCGACGACCATTCGATCTAATTGGGGGCAACTATACAACAATGGGTATACTTAAAAGTTTGATGTTGAAAGAGAAACCAATTAACACTGATGATTCTTTTACTATAACAATTTAAGAGAAAATAAAAAATGTTGGAGTGCGCAGACATAGGCGTGACATTTATAACAAAGATATTATTTTTTTTTATGAAGGATTATTATAATTATAACAAAGATATCCATCCACCTTCTCCGGCTTCTATAGAACTTTACTTTCACTGTCAGTACTTAACACTGGATTCTAAGAATTTTTAATGATAAGTGCTAAATCAGATCATTTGATAAAAATTACCAAACAGAGACTTTCATTCAAAATAAATAAATAAATAAAAATTCTATTTAATCAAAAGTGATGTTTTGTAAAGCTTCATGTTCACATTATTGTTCAATTATAGAATTCTCATTGCTAAGTTTTGAACCATATCATTTGATAAATCACTTAACAGAGGCTTTTTTTAAGTTTAACAGTATCGTGTAATATAAATAAATTCTATAAAATCAAAAGCGATGTTTAGTAGAACTTAATTTTAACAATGATAAATGTTGAATCATATCATTTGATAAATCATAAACCACTTAATACAAACTTTTACTTAAAATAAGTAATATTTATCAAGTCCTTTTTTTACTTTTATCAAAAAAAAAAATATGACACAATGCTTGAACTTTGTTTTTCATTCAAAAATTTGTTCTTGTATTCTATATCTTTTAAGTCTCCAATACTTAAAAAGTCAATTTGGACCTTAATTTCGTTTTAACTAAATACCACCAAAATATTTCACTTCAAAATAAAATCTGAATCTAGTAAAACATGAAACTAACTTTTTCTTTTTGTACTTTTACTAATATACCCTTACATTCCATGTCTTTAAGAAACTGTTTTGGAACACATCCAGAATTAGCTTCTTGATTTATACAAAATTATTGTTGCCTGGATCCATGCATATCAAGTCGCCTATCATACTACTACAACCAATCCAATCACCACACCACCATCAGCCCGTGACTGCAACACTATTACCACCACCATCAGCCCACACCACTTCATCCTGGCCAGTGGTCACCAGCATCACTTGCACCACCTTGGCCGCCACATGGCTATCACCAGCCTTACCACACCACCTCCACCACCACATCATCACGCCACCGCAACTTGTTACAACCACCACCTTCATCATAGCGACAGCTGCGACACCACCATCACCATAACACCACCAACCCCACCATGCTACCATTGAGATTGACATATCACCACAACCTCACCAATGGCACATCTACAGCATGCCACTACACTGACACCATCACTACTAGTTTACCATAATCACCTCTATTACCCATCACCACCCCCAGCACCTCCACTATCACCAACACACCACTTCCACACCATGACACAATCTTATTACCACCGTACTTCTACTTATACAAAATGAATCGTTATTTTTTTTATTTAAG
>MVGT01000437.1:4936955-4977804 GCA_002174775.1 Macleaya cordata | reverse complement strand
GCAACTGCTACAGTTGAGCGGGCATTTTCTGCTATGCATATAGTAAAGAGCCGCCTACGAAATCGAATGGGAGATGAATGGATGAACAATTGTCTGATCACATACATTGAGAAAGACATTCTCAGTAGCGTTGATAATGAAGTGATTAGAGAACGATTTCAAGGTATGAAGACTCGTCGTGGACGATGTTAAAAATATTGATGGGGAAAAATAGTTTTTTGGTATAGTTTTTGTGGATGGACAAATACATACTTGTGAAGACTCATCGTGGACGATGTTAACAATGTTGATGGGGTGAAATAGTTTTTTGGTACATTGAGAAAGACATTATCATTCTCTTTGTCAATGATGTACACAATGAAAGTCATCTTTCATTCTTTTGTCGATGAAATTTTAGATATATTTCTTGAACTTTTGATTTTTGTGAACAACCACTTTTCCCCTCCTTTGTCAATGAAATTTTAGATATGTTTCTTGAACTTTTGATTTTTGTGAATAACCACTTTGCCCCTCCTGGTAGAAATTCCTGGATCCGCCACTGCGTACTTCTATTTATACAAAATGAATCTTTATTTTTTTGTTTAAGTTGCCAAACTACATATTTGATTCTTAAAAAAAAAAATTATATTTTTTTTTGGGCAGGGTCATTTTGCCAAACTACCTGCTAACTTTCTAGTTCCCAAACGGCTCCCAAGACTTGAGCACTGAAGTCAATTTCAAACCTTAAATTCAGTTTCACCAAACGCTACCTAAGTCTTATTCTCGTTATCCACCGGCTGACTCACAACTGTCATACTAATGTCTAGACTATTATCTGATGCTGTTAAGCTCAGTACACTGATCTCGGAGAATATTCATGACCTGGACGTTGGGAATACAGTCAACAAGGGCGGATGCCATCATTTTTTCTCCTTATTTTTAATAAAACAAACTTCAGGAACGCAACTTATCCCTCTTCTAGTCTACCTCGGGCTCCCTCTAAGAGGCTAATAACTAAAACCAGATCCAGAACCTTAACTACCTGTGCAGGACAAAGGAGAGGCTTCCAAGAATTGGAGCCTCCAAACCCTTCAAAACTGGAAAAACATAGTTTCCTTTTGGACCAATATCACTCACAACAGGGTGACTAAAAGCTGAATCCTGATGGAATTGGATCTCATGGGTGTAGAACCCAACAGTTGTACTTTTCATCTTCTAGTTTGGAGCTTGTCACTTTCAGTCCAACATCAGTACAAGAAACTCACCTTCATGTATATAAAGCTACTCGGTGTAAGGAATTCAATCAGCTGAGTTTGGGCTCTGATCTACAAAGCTGGATCTTGATTGGCAGCAAAATACACATAAACTAGGATTTTTTTTTTCTTTCTTTTTTTACTGATAAATGACCGTGTAATTCTGTCTACTTATTATTTTGTATTTACAATTCTATTTATTTCCATTTTCATTTTTTTAGGAAATAACTGACTCGTAGTATCTATAGAGGAACAAATAGTAGCTACAAAGAAGCAACACATCATTTAGCAAGTATCACTCTATAACTAATAAGTTCATTAATTTTACAAAAATTCCATGTTCAAACAGAGAAGAAAAATTCAAAAAAAGAATTCTTGTCGAAAAACTAAAGTGGTACAGAACCATAAAACACTACCTCAGTAGGACCTGTCATGTAAACATGATTGTCTTCCTCCTTCCACTCGATCTCCAATGGTCCCCCAGGCAGATCAACCGTGCAGCTCTGTTTCACACGCAACTAACATGATTAAATACGGCATTTGACCTTATAAGGAAAACAAATGCAAATGGGGTAACTTAATGTTGATATCGTCCAAACATTATGACCCTACTTACCCTCTCGGAAAGACCCTCAAGAACTGCTGCCACCACCACTGCACAAGCTCCAGTTCCACAGGCCAGCGTTGCTCCTACATTAACCACCCTTTCAGATACTTATCGGAAAAAAAGAGCATCCTTTAAGATTAAAAGGCTCGATTGAGCCACCAAAATGACCCTATCTGGTAGTAGCATTCAAGACCAGATCAAATAGTCTCACAGGATCCAATACCATGGATCATGCAAGCTATGCAAGGAGGGCACTGCATTTCTGCCTACGTGAAAGTACAACATAAGAATCCAGAGATACAACCTGAACTACAATTTGATAAGGTAGCACTTGCTCTTGCCTTATCTTTTTAGCCAAGCTCAAAAAGGATGAGCAAAAATATCCAGTTTACTGACTTTGTAGGAAAAGGAACAAAATGCAATAGAGCAGTCCCAGCACAAAAACAGATCAAATGTGACATCAAATTACCTGCACCCCGCTCCCAAACACGCATTTTCAGGTGGGAACGAGAATAGACTTGCACAAACTCTGCAAAATTAAACAAATAAAGAAAAAGACTTGAACCATGAACTTATTATGTTAACGAAAACGGAAATCGTATATGTCAATTGAAAATGGAGCAATTAAAACATAACACAATAGTTACCAATCAGAAAAGAAAAAACAGCGTATTCCATTAATTAAAACATAATACAATAGTTAACAATCAGAAAAGAAAAAACAGCGTATTCCATTAATTACCATTTATTACTCTACACAGATAATTAGGAATTCATGTTAATGACAAAGCAGGAGTGGAGGACAATACCAAATATGGTCTGCCTCCAACACTTTAGATGGCCTCAATCTCTTCCCAAACCCACCCACAAACATATCCTCCTCTGTTGGCTAATAAAGAACTAATCTAAAAATAGTACAGTAGAAGCAGCACAAAGGTCAATGTTGTTCCCCAAAACAGTAAAACATCAGGAAAAACTTATCAATTGCAAAACCTGTACACCTGTTAATAGGCACTGCCACACCTTCAAAATGTCCTAGTAGCTGCTTAGGTCATAAAATAACTTATTTCTAGTGGTCCCTTTGACTGTGGGTCTTGTTTCCTGCAAATACTAAGATCTAGACCATCCACTTGTTGCCTAAGCCATCAACTGCTGTATTCATTAGCAGAGGGATAGGCATATCACCCCCAAAAATTACCCAATCAATAATGTTGAAAATCTTAAATTTAAATGAACTCGGCTTAGAATCCAAAGTAGTATTCATAAAAAGTAATAATAAATAAATAAAAAAACCTAAAAGGATAACATAGCAGCAAAAGGGCTTCCAGAATTTCCAACAAACTAAGATTCTCAGATATGACACATGATACATCAATATGTCAAAATGCAGTGATGCACACACATCAACATATTCACAAAAAAGTACCTTCGGAAGCAAATGAACTGACCTGTGTTAGTTCGAGCTGGAAATACTTCATGGTGCTCAAATTTTGGACCAATCTCTGACAAATTTAAGTCGTCAACCTGCAAGGTCTGTTCAAACACTAGTGTGAGATGTTGTGAACTCATACATAATCAAGATAAATGAGGAAATGATATCTCCATAAAAAATAAAAAAAAAATTATTAATCTTTGGTTTGGTGTAACTAAATGATTGTGATGCTTATTTAGAAAATTGAAATGAGGAATAACTGCAGCCAGAACAGGCAGGAGACATCCACTATTTTCACAAATCTGTAAGACATTCTTCTCAATGTGATGAACACATGGAGATCTTCTGTAAGCACTTAAAGTTTGAATAACATTGTTATTTTGAGAGAGAAAAAATGAATGTTATCAGATATCAACATTAACATGACAAAGGAACAAAATGAAGAAGTTTGACGTGAATACATAAAATAAGTATCAAGTTGTGCTAGTCTTTCTCCAAAAAATCTACCTTGCATTCTTTTGAAGAGAAAGTAACACAATGAGGATTTCCCATGCTAACACATGTTACATTCCAGGTTGCACCATCAATTTCTAGCCCTGCCTTGACAACAGCTTGATTCTTGTTTGCTGGTAATTTGGTAGGTACATCTGCGGCTTCAAGTATTGGTTGACCCATATCAACTCTAACCTGAAAAATGCATATAAGCATTGTTCTGGTGAGGTTTTGAGTTTTTTGATTGCTCGGTCTGATGAAGTTACCGTTGAAACTGACGTGCAGCATGGTAAAACCAGTATTTTACTTAGGATGTCATGACATTCGTAGATTGAAAAACAACCACAGAATTGTTATTGGGCATTAATGCCTTAATTCACAACAAGGTCAGCACAAAAAGCATCACTAATAAAAGACAACAACAGAAATATTGAGAATAGCACATCATGTACGAAACCAAAAACACATGAAAGGGAAGATGGTTAGAGCCAGTTTTTTTAGTTGAACGTGTGAATCTGAGTCCTGCGGTAGCTTCACTACCTAATTTGTTTCACTGAACTCCATACATATGCAAGAGAGTAATCATGAGATAAATTATACATTAGTACATTATGACATTAATTTTAAGAAAAAGAACTAAAGTGATCAAAGTTAAGGCATTCCAGCATTTATTCACATGGCATATCTGTTCCCGAACACAGGAACAACGATATACTTCTAAAATAAAATGTTGAATGGTGAAAACAAAACTCTAAAAACCTGATCATTCCAATATGATCATATAGCATCAAAACATTGAACTACTATCTGACACAAGCTTCAATAACCCATATGAAGTATGGTAGAAATAGTAAAGGAATATACCTTCCCGTCGTCTTGAATTACAGGAACAATTAAGCCTGCACCAGTATGTACAGTAAAACTGCAAGATATACAACAAAAAGAATCATTGAAATGCACCAAGCGCAATAGAACAGCTTTCTTTTAAGTTGTCAGACAGTAAAGATTACCACAGATTAGTAGCCACTACTAGCATAAACATGTGTGTGCAACCATGCATGTTTTCAGTGCCAAACTTAAACATTAAGTTGTTATCGCACAAACAAGAAAATAAGTAGAAGCTGGGATTGTGTATTTGGAGTAGACATAGGGAACTTTGAACTTCGACAGTTATGCCCAATATAATTGACAAAGCCCCAACAATTGGTTACCCTAGTTTCACCCTTTTCGCCTAATTTTCATTTTGCAATCACAGCTTTGCAATTTAAATAAAGATATGTGTGTCGGTGTCAAAAGTAGATATGAGGAGGTGGATTCACAACCTGAGGAGAAGCAATATGTTGAAACCCCATAAATTAAACTTGATACTAACATTTGTAACATTATGTAAGTATACATTCGTATAAGCACAGAATATGAGGACAAAAAAAGGGTCTAAAAATAAATGATTAGACATAAATTTACATAATATGAATGGTACATATAACTTTTTATTTATTATTTTGGAAAAACTGGTACANTCATGTTGATATTGAAATACTTTACACGTTGGACAAGTGTATGAGACATGACTTTGTGAAAAGGGCAATAATGTGTGTTAATATCGACATGACTTTGTTAATAGATAATGTGTGTTAAATTTAAAATTCGGGTTTCTTAGAACTTTTCCAGTTAGTGGCTTCATGGAACTTAAATCCCAGCTGAATTGTAGGATTTCACAAGTTGCCTTCACATTTTGATGTCCCAGGTTCTCTCCATGCATCTGCTGTCTAGAGCACTAAAACCAAATCTAAAGGACAGATAAAACAGGGATCTAAATTTGAACATCATTTTATAATATTTTCATTTTCACCAATGATCAACTACAAGTACTGAACCAAGGAAGTGAAAAGGGCAATAACACAACACACGCTAAAAAAAAGAATTCACGCATATAACACGCAAAAATAAAATCACAAAAGATGTTATGTAAGGACTCTGTAAACAGTATTTTAGCAAAAACACAATTAGCAACAGTTTAAACAAAGATAAGAGCAAACAAAAATAAAAAGCATTAATCAAAACACCTTTGCTTCCCCTGTAAATCATCAAGCTCAGCAATGAATCGGGCAAAGCAACGTACACCATTACCACACATCTGGAACATCCAAGAAAGTTGGAAGCAACCACAAATGATATTTGAATCAGCTTGATGAGAAAAATCAAAATATAAAGCACAGCTACCTAATAAACAAAGAAGATAATATTTCATTCAAGCAGTAATTTGTGTGCAATTGGATACCAGTAAAGCTACTTAACCGAAGAGAAATGTTAACTAGAAACAGTAAAATTCAGTTAATCCGCTAAAATCTTGTTTAATTGAATCTTCCATCCACTTTCTAGTTCAGTACTTAAAGTTATAAACATTCGGCCTCTAATTTCAGTTTAATTTCCAGAACAGGCGACTAAATTAACAAACACAAAAACCATTATTTAACAATGTAATCACCTCAGGTTCGCTTCCATCTGAATTGAAAATCCTCATGGTGTAATCAGTTCCATTAGTTCCCGGCATTGCAAATATAACACCATCAGCTCCAACACCGAAATTCCGGTCACAGAGCTTCACAGCTTGCTCGGGCGTGACTCTAGGCTCTAATGAATCTCGATTATCAACCTATCAAACACGCTTTCACGAAGAAAAATCACTAAAATGGAAGGAAATAAAAGTTACAAAAAAGAGAGAGAGAGAGAGAGAGAGAGATTGAAGATTATATTATTATGAAGACTGGGCGATTGAAAGTGTTACCAAGATGAAATCATTTCCGAGGCCATGATACTTGACGAAATGGAGAATTCCAGATTCTTTTCGATCTAGGAATGAGACTTGTGGGGCTTTCGGTGCAGTTTCGATGCCCATCGAAGAAGCCGATTTGCGCAAACTAGGGTTTCGAATAGTAGAGGTTGTTGATCTGAAGAGCTTTAGTTGAGAAGGAAGTTGAGATGGTTTGATCGATGAAGTAATAAGAGAACGGCGAGAGTAAGAAGTGCTGTGAGGGGTGGAAATTGAGGCCGCCATTGCCATGGGTTCTTCTTCGCCGCTCCCTTCTGTTTTGGTCAAAAACCCAAAAACTCCAAAAATGGCACGTTGGAGTGGTTGGGGAATCTGTGCTTTACTTCGATAGAGCTTCAAGCCCTGAACCCGCCAACAAAATGTCACCTGCAATTTTGTTCAACGCCTTTGGTCTAGTCTTAGGAGTGAGATTTTGTTCACCCACTTGTAAGGTGGGTGACAAATAACACAAGGTGGGCTTAGTTGGCCCCGATGTTAGTTGGGCTTGGCTTGTCCTCAACCAACCATTCAAAAACCCATTTCAAGCAAGTCCAGTTAACTCTGCCCCTGACAGAAGTATAAAGGCTTGTGTCCAAGTGCCCACGTTGACTTCAAGTCTTGAACCCATGGCTTCACTTTCTTAGGCTCTGTTTGGCCGCATCAAAATTGGAGAAGTTGTATTGGAGTTGGGTTTTCCCTTATCCATACGGGTAAACACTCAACCCAATTAGTGAAGAAGTTGTTTGTCTACCATACAACATTCATTTTTGATGTTTTGGAGAATCCCATCATCATCCTCCATTTTATCAAAATCTCTTTTTCTTTCTTTTTTCCTGCAAACAATTAATCATCCATTTCAATTAGTACTGGTTCAATACACTAAAAAAACTAATCAAAAGATAAAAATTGTTCAAATCCCTAAATTTGCAGCCTATAAACCAGAAAAATTATGAATAAATAAAAAAAAATCCTAATTTAATTTGAGTCGAACAAGACTATGATGGTGCAATTAGGGTTTTTTTGAAGTGAAGGATAGTAGCAGAGATAGGATGTGGCTTTAATGGAGTTCAGGAGAGAGTGGACAAGAGAGAGAGGCAAAACTAAAATGTTGCATTAACTGAAAAAAAAGAAAAAAGAAAAAAAAAGTAGTAGGACAACCTAGATCATTGGACTTTTATGTTCGACCATTTCATCGGTGCGCAAAAATCAGGCATCGTCGGCCTTGCCATTCAACCGCAACCGGTCTCTGGCGAGGATGGGCATCTGTAGACGCCAAATTTTTGTACACTCCAGAAAATACTCATTTTGGTCGCACCTCGATTTACGTGCAAAATTTAACAAAAAATTAGTTTAATGTGACTAAGCAGGCTTCACTCCATTGGTCCAAAATTCAGCTCAAGGCTGGAACGAGAAGAAAACCAAATCTCGGGGAACCCCGAACTCGGAATGGAACCGGTTCAGTCGAGGAACCGTAGGATTTTAATCCCTGGGTATCGCTATATGTCGCGATAAGATTGGCTCACCCCAAATTTTTTCAAAATCAACTATTTTCTCAAAAAAAATCTTTATTTAAAGGAATTTTGTGGAACCCGCTCTCATTTTTAATCACATAAAAATAACTTTTTTTTTTAAAAAAAAAGTTGCAGGAGAGGGAGAAAAGGAAATGAGGAAGGAGAAGAGAAGAAAGTCAGGGGAGAGACTAGAAAGAGACGAAGAAGACGATGAAGGACTGGAGGAGAGAGAAACCTTTTTCCTCCTACTGGGTTTCATGAAAAATAACTATTTGGTGGGTTTCATTTTTACCAAGTTTAATAGTACGGAGACCACCTTTGGAGCTAACTTATCCACTTTTACTGTTTATAAGCGGTGAAACAAACAACAATTTGCGGTTTTCTCCATCCGAGTTTGGGATTTCCCACGTCCCAAACAGCACATAAATGGGAGAGAGAGATACAAAAAAAAACTGCACGCAAAGTGATACTTAATGGGAACTTTTAAAAGCACCACCAAATGTTATTGGGATGCCCCATTAGGTTGAACTTGATCAATTTGGTTTGACTTAGACCTGGCAACGGGTCATCCGCGGGTCGACCCTAGGCGGGTTAGCGGATTGGCGGGTCAAAAGTACTAAACCCTAACCCTGACTCGTTTAATAAACGGGTCAGTTTGTTAAACCCTAACCCTAAGCGGGTTGATCCGACGGGTTAACGGGTTGACCCTAACTGATAAGAATTTTTTATTAATCAAAATTTGTTAAATAAATTCCTTATTAAAAAAACATAAGACAAGGACATAAAGAAACAAACATGTTTATCAAAAAAAGAATATGGAAACATACACATCGAAAAGTGAACCCACTAATCACACTAACCAATTAATTATTTTTGATAAAAAAATCCACTAATTACTCTCTTAATAATATAATCTTTCATTTTCTATAAAAAAAAAANATTTTTTATAATTAGCACAAATGCCAAAACTATACAAGAAGTAGTAAAAAAAAACTAATTTTGGCGGGTCGCGGGTTATCCGCGGATATAGGCGGGTTGACCCGTTTATTAACGGGTCAAAAAACCTCAACCCTAACCCTATCCGTTTAACTGGCGGGTTGAGTTAGGATAGGGTCAAACGGGTCGGGTTAGGGTAGGGTTGGCGGGTCACGGGTCATTTTGCCAGCTCTAGTTTGACTCCACAATTTCCAGTGATAGTTTCTATTTTTGTGAAACCACTTCGTTATGTAAAAACTACTTCCCCATTTGATGGAAAAAGGAATTGGGTCTTTCAATCTTCTAAAAGACCATCAGTTCCTTGTCAAGTATTCTACATGTTTCGTAACATATTTTGTAGTTTTGAAAGGAGAAATTTCGATTATAAATTGGTGGTGCCAATAAAATTGGAGTCTGCTAACAACAATAAATGCAAATTCGAGAGGTGCCTATAACAATTGCTTGCCAATAAATTTTTGGAGGAAAACGACTCATACTTAACAAGTTTGCCTTAACTTTCTTAGGTGGTCCAATTCAATGAGAGGGCCCATTTTCTTATTTAGGTGGTTCGACTCAATTCAATTCAATTCAATATGACCAACATTCGTACCATCAAATTATTGTTTGTTTGGAAGGTCTAGCTAGCTAACCCATAAAATTAAACAAACAAATTATATTTTATTTAAATGTTATCAAATTTTATTCAATTCACCCTAGTGGTTGTTATCCCTCTCTTTGGAGGAGGTATTGGATTCGAGTCACTCTGAGATGCTTAGTGTGACTTGTCCCATGTAATTTACTAATTCCTCTAGCGAGTCTTCAATTGCTCATATAGTGTTTGGATTCTTCCTATGTACAATGCCAAGTAGAATGGGTTTGTAGTTTGCCATCTTAATTATTAATTAGAGGTATTGTCAAGATATTAAAATTGTGATATAATTCAAAATTACTGGTGCAAAATCGTATTAGTCACCTCTAAAGATAATTTTTCCTTTTTATTTCCCAATACACTCGTACGCTTATGATGGATGGATTACATTTACATGAACCCTAGGTCCAAGCGGGAACGAATTATATAGGACATGAAAAAGATGAAAAAAGAAGAAGTGAGGAAGTAGGAAAAAAAATTAAAAAATTGATGGGTGAAATACTAGTTTGCAAAAGGGCAGAGGAGAGGAGCGTGTGAGCAATACAATTGATAAGAGAAGGGTGTAAGGGTGAAAATTTCCGATAACAATAACATAAGAAGAGGCTGTAGTAGGGGGAGGTTGGTAGTTGTGTGATCCAAAAGGAAGTAGGCCGCAGCAACGGCTAAAAATGTCTCGACCATCGAACTTCTATCTCTTAGCCTACAATTCTCTCCAAGCCGTCGGATGGTATCATCCTCTCTCTCATCTTCCTTCTCTGCTACTCTGCTACCCTCTCTCTCTCTCAAGCTCTTTCTCTCTCTCTCTCTCTCTCTCTCTCTATCTATTTGCTTGGCAGGGCAGTTTCTCTCTCTAGGGTTTTGAGCAGCTTTGTCTCCACCAAGTCCTTCAATGGAGCATACACCTCTGCTGGAGATCTCATTTGTTAGTCATTTCTTTCTCATTTGTACTTTTAACTTCTCTCCCTCTCTGTAACTAAGTCTAGATTTTGATTTTGATTTTGATTTTGATTTTGATTTTGAAGGTTTTCTACAAACGATATCTTTCCTGGAAGTTATACACGGTGCCATTGGTATGCTTTGCAGAGTCTTTTAGTTCATCATCAAATGATCAAAATGTGTAGTTTTTGATGAATTTATCTAACTGTGAGTTAATTTTTATTTCGAATTCTAGGTCTTGTTCCAAGTGGGGTGTTACTTCCTCTAATGCAATGGGGAGGAAGGACTCATTTCCTGTTGGCAATCCTTTGTAAACTCGTTGAGGTTCAAAATTCTCTGTTTATTTTACTCTATATATTGTATAAAAATACCTTACGAATGCAATTGTTTTCCACATGGCTCGATCAGAAACGCCCATTTCATATTCTAGTTGATGGTTAATTACTGTTTGTTGGTTAGAATTGAAGGCGTCTAATTTACAATTATCTTATTGTCTGCTATATAGCTTCTCTAACATGTTGTAGTATCTGGTTTTTTTTGTTTTTGTTTTGAAGATTCAGGAGCTTCCATCTGTTTTTATAACGTTTTTCGCGTGGAGTCTAAGTGAGGTGAGTTTCTTACGCTCTCTCCGACTTATATAATCTGGAATTATAGTGAAAATTTCCTTATGGACATGAATCTCAGTGCTCATAAAATTTTTGCAGCAACTGTGTGGGTTAGATGTATTTGATCTACCAGAAGCCTGATTAGTTATTGCCTGATTAGATATCCAAAATGCCCTACAGATGCTTTGTAAGACAATCTTCTATACGTTTCAAGGGGGGGAGGTGCTTCAATGCCCTATCGACCTTATAAGCTCAATAAAGACTCTTATAATATCCATGACCCTTCCTTTCAATTTTGTTGCTTGGCTTCCATTAATATCTTCATTTTGCTTAACTGTTCCATATAATCAGTATTTCAATCACATTAATGAGCAGACTTGGATTTTCTTGTTCAGTGTCTATGATGGGTGATCTAATTTTTGTGAATGTATCGCTGTCTTTGTTTAAAGATGCTTTTGATTTTCACTTATGTTTTTGCTAGAACACCTTTGAAGCATCTAAGAAATTTTCACAATCAACTTTTTTTCACTACACAGGTAATCAGGTACTCGCATTATGCTTTGAATTGCGTGGGAATTTGTCCATTTTGGGTCACCTATCTCAGGTCCAGCATGCAATACTCACATTTCCATCATTATGTGTTTTTACACGTGTGTCTTTGTACAACACCTTTAGAGTATGATCTCCAAGCAAAACTTATCTTTTTCTTTGTTTCCTAGGTATACTGCATTCATTGTATTGTACCCCCTCGGTATGGCCGTTGGAGAAAGTGAGCTCCATTGAACTCTATTTCTTGTTTATTTCAAATTATGATTTGTCTTCTCTTGTTTTTTATAGTTGATAAATTATGTTGATTTTCATTTTCCATGCAGTGTGGCTTATGTACCAAGCACTTCCAATCATAAAGAAGAAAAATCTCTATGCTGATTTCTTTGATGGATTCCCCTTCAACTACTATTCTTTTGTGATGGTATGTAAGAAAATGCATTTACATCTTGATCAAACATAGGCCATTCTCAAGAAAATAGGTGTTAATATACCTTGCCCTCCTTATGTGTGGTTTGGTACACTTCAGCAAGACCTGACATTCAAAGTGTCCCTTCCAGCTATAAGATTGTTCAAAGAATCGAACACACAAAAAAAGAAAAAAGAAAAGATTGTTCAAAGAATCGACCACCCAAAAAAAGAAAAACAAAGATTGTTCAAACAAAATTTGGTGTGATTTGCTAATTTCGTTTTTTTCTTTGTACTCTCTTATCTCTACTATGTATAAGGCTACAATCAACTTGAAAACGGCTAAATTAGCCGTCAATACAGGCGTCATTTGTTTGAACAGATGATGGAACATGTGCATGTATGCTTGTAATTAGTAGTGTTCTGTCCCTTGTAAAGCTCGTATCGTACATTCTTCTCTTTCTTCTGTTTCAATAAAATCTTGTTTTAGTAATTTCCTGATCGAGAAAAAAGAAAAGAAAAGAAACAAAGAAAAGTTGGTTTTATTTGAAGATCCCAACCATCTGATGACCGACCCACATCATGGTAGATCAGAGTGTTAAAGTCATCTCATCAAGTTGATTTTTTGTTCTTGATTTCTCTTATGCGGGTATCCACTATCCACTAAACAGTGAGTCTGTATCCCAGTATGCGTATCCACCACAAGTATAGGACAGGTAGCAAGGGTGGCGGGATTCCCACTTTTCAAGGATGCCTCTTACTTTCTACTTTTTTATTCATTGACATTCTATATTGGTATTTTCTTTGACTTGTTTATTGTGTTTCTTAATTGTCTTTTAATTGTGATTTGAACTGCTTGGACCAGGTTGTGCTTGTATGCTACCCATTTTTATGGTTGAAGCTGTACCTGCATTTGTTTAAGCAACGACGGTCGAAACTGGGGAAGCATCATGAGAAGAAGAAAAATTGAAGGTGTGACATAGTCTGTTTTAGCTATAGATATTTTGATTAACTATCTACAGAGCCCAAATGTAGATAATCATGTTCTATTAGATTGAGACCAAGAATTGATTATGGGCCCTTTTTTGTTGGTGTCAAACACGGGTAGTGTACGAAGTGTTAACAATGGCACTGGCAAAACCGATCTGTTGGCACATTGGTACAGTTTGTCTTTGATGAGCTGATATACATTAAGCTCATTTCATTATGTATGTGTATGGAAAAGGATAGCATGACTGTTACTTTTATTTTTCCCCCCTCTCTTTATAAATCCAATTTTTTTTTTTGTGTAAAAAAGATTATGTATGGATGAGGATATTCATTATGATTTTATACATGTAGATCATGCTTATAAACATCAGCCCATTTTGAAATGGATAACTCCGTTGAATTTAGCTTGAAATTTATCAGTGATTTTGGATGGTTCAACTTCAAAATACTCTGATAAGACTATAACACACTAGACTTCTATATTATAGGGTGATGTATCTCTATCACCGGAGTGGCGACTCTAAGTCAGTGTGTTGGTGTATTAGGAATACACTGAACAGGTCAGACAGAATACTTTTTATATTATTGTCAGCATATAAAAAGATTCTGTAAAACTTGCTTATTGCAAATGTCCTAAATCCTGAGAGCAGAGTATACCCTACAAGTTGGTTTCTACTCACTTTGATCTACCAAACAGTAAGGTCAGACAACGCAAACGTGATCCAATATTCTGGGTAGGTTGGGTGGTCGAAATCACTTAGTGGGATTACTTTGTGTCAATAAGGAATCCACACCGAAATGATATTCCCTTGAGAGCCTAATCAAGAGTATTAATTATTCTAGACTGCGCAGTGATCCTATAAAATGTTTATTGGATTATTAGAATAATTATAATGGTATGATATGGCAGGCAAGGACTAAGATGTAATTACTCGAAAGGTGCTGACATTAATAGTTAATGTTACCTTGGTGTATATTACGAATATCAGTTAAGTGGAGGGACTATTTGCTGGTATAACGAGTGAAGGGCTTCTGAATAATATTCATTTACTTGAGAGTATTCAGTTGCAGTTATTTAGTGGACTTAACTGCAATTAGATTTATTATTTGAGAATTATATGAGATATATGGACCTCAAAGTAATAAATCAAAAGCTTAAGTAAGTGGGGCCCATATGGACCTAACTTGGAGCTAAAGATATGGGAAGAAGGTCTTTCTCTATAAATAGAAATAGGTTTCATAAGATAGCCCACCCTAACTTGTGTATCTAAAACTCTCTCCCAATTTAGAATTCAAGTTATGAGCTTTATGGTTTTAGAAACCCAAAATTCGTAGTATATTCCCGTCAGAATTTAAAATCGAATTTTGAGGCACTTCGAAGTAGAATTGGAGATTTGCTATTTCACGCAAAGTTGTAGAAAATTCGATTTCCTACAAAAAGTATATATCATCTAGGCGAATCGGATCAACCGTTAGAGAGTTATGGCTGAAATACAGTTGTTGTACCTTTTGGGTTTTCGACGACTGATCCAAAACGTGGGAGGAAGATCTAGGATTACATGCAAGCGTTTAAACGGTATGTATCTGATCTTCAAGTCATTGTTTTAATTCATGCATCCTCATGTGATCCTGTGAAAGAAAAATAGTTATTTGTTTCCACTGCACTATTTAATCTAGACCCTATTTTCCCCAACAAATTCAATTCTCCTTCCTCCTACAAACTTACCCTACTCTGTCAAGACTCTTCATTTAAGATCAGTGAGCCATTTAACTGAGGATATATAATTTCCACTCTGATTTCAAGTTTTCACCTACTTGAAAGCTTGAGTATTGCAGAATGCATCGGATTAAACTCTCACCGTCTCTGTATCATTGCCAATCATAGACTTCAGACCTTGTCAGTTTTGGACTGTCCACAACTTATCAGTCTCCATCTTTCTGCTAATAACCTCAAATTGTTTCGGTACCGTGGGCACTATCCCATGTTATGGATCGCGTATGCTCCAAGCTTGACTGATGTTATGCTTGATGTCAGGAACGGTCCGGGCAGTTTCCCTCTCAGTCTGGACAATTTTTTGGAGCTTCGAGATGCTATACAAAATGTTGAGATCCTGACTTTGTGCGGGTGGTTTTTCAAGGTAAGATTTTGTTTTCAAAATAGTTTTCTGGTTCATGTTTGATCAACTCATGTTTTGTTTTTCTTTTAGTTCATCTTTTAAATATGGTTCAAACAGGGAATTTGATCTGAGTTGACACCGAAATTGTCGTAAGTGATTTTCTGTGTTGGCTTTGTGATGCTGGTGGAAACCTTGCTTCTTTTTGTGTTGTGTTGGTTGTGGGTGGGCTTTGTTGGGAGCCTGGCCCTCTCCTCTGTTTTCTCTATGGTTTTAATATATATTCTTTGGTTGATCGAGCAAAAAAATAAATAAAAATAAAGTTGTTAATGGTTGCTTCTGATATATATGCAGGTTTGTAGTCCCTGGTGGTTACTGCCAGCCGAAGAGACTCCCAGTCATAGTGTTCCTCAGTTCAATAATTTGAAGGAATTATGGTTGATTGATAACTCCATGAACATATTCAAGATGGATGCCATGGTCTCCTTCCTGAAGATCTGTCCCAACTTAGAGAGGATATTCATCAATGTCTGCCTCTTCATTAAACATAAACACATCTATTATATTTGTAACTAGTTTGATTTGATTTGATTATTCTGTAATTCTCACAATCTTGAAATTAACTTTTTTTTTTTTTTTCTTTCCAAAACCTGCAGATTGATCCTACATGCTACTGTTTTCGAAATGAGCTTTATGGGTGGAGGACAGTAGGCTTTGAGGACTATGTGAAGCGAACAACTCCTAATGAAACATTGGTTCGACTCAAAATCATTAAGATGGCGGGTTTTATAGATCAAGAGGAGGAAATTTCACTGATTGATCGTTTACTAAAGGATGTAGCGGGCGTGGAACCACCGATGATCATTGCAACATCGCCCGAGAATGGTACAAGACGGTTGATAAAGATCCCTCAGAATCAGCCAAAGCTACAAGAAACAGGAGACCGAAAACAAGCAGCAATTGGTAATCAGGAAACTGAGTATGGTTATGAGTTTGTAGAAGAAGAGAGTTTTGTCTTGCGTCCTAAACATGCTGATTTCTGTTTGTAATTCAATTTACAAGAACATTTAGACCCTGCAATCACTCATTGAGGTAGTTCAAAATTATATATGGCATTGAGTTTCACATCTGATACCAATCAAACCCACCATGAGAGATTCAGATACCCTTTTACGAAATTTGCAAAACCCGTTTTTGAATTTGTGAATTGGAGAATATATGGGTTTTTTTAGGAGGAATATTGCACCACTGTTGGATTTCAAATGAAGATGTTTTTCTCGCTTTGTAGATCTTCACTAAAAAATTAGCAAATTCTAAATCTTCTAACCACATTTAAAATCTATAGTAAAAAAAAAATATCTGAAATTTATTAATTTTTTAAGGGCTGATTTGAAGGAGTTATAACTTTAGAATGGGTTAATTTCCAAACATGATGATTTAAAAGGGTAAGTGAATATTCACACTGAAAATCATCTCTTGGATCATCTACATGATAGTGAATAAATAAAGAAAAAATTAGTCAAAAACCCCTACTTAAAACATATTTTAGTCTAAGACCTCTGGATAAATATTTTAGGATTTAGCCTAATAAATAAAGAGAAAATTAGTCAAAAACTCCTACTTAAAATATATTTTAGAATTTAGTCCAACAAACGTTTTCTTTTAGTCTAAGGCCTTGGATAAATATTTTAGGATTTAGCCCAATAAATAAAGATAAAATTAGTCAAAAACCCTTACTTAAAACATATTTTAGGATTTAGCCCAACAAACGTTTTCTTTTAGTCGAAGAGGGTTTCAGTTAGTTACCCAGGGGCCTTAGACTAAAAGAAAATATTTGTTGGGATAAATCCAAAATACGTTTTAAGTAGGAATTTTTGGCCAAAATCCCCATAAATAAATTATATAACAATGGAATATTTTTTTTTTTGGGTTTAAGGATGGGAGTGTCATTTTAAGTTTGATAAATTTGGGTGCGAAGAACTTTTGTACGGGTGCGAATAATAGCAGCCAAACTTAAATCCCAAGAACAACTTTTCGACGGTTTGTTCTCAGAGAAAAACGATGTGCTCTGCAAGAGCAGACTTTACAGGTACGCACTTCTCTTCCCAGAGGACCAAACTCTCAATTGTTAAGGCCCATTGGGCCTAACTCTCCTTGAAAACCGGCTTGCAAGGAGAGGGTTGCCCAAGGCTTATAAACTTCACAAATCCAAAGTGCCCAGGCGATGTGGGATAATACTAACACTCCCCCTCACGCCAGGGCTGGAGCNAGAGAGAGAGAGAGAGAGAGAGAGAGAGAGAGAGAGATGGACATAGATAGAAACATAGTTTTATTTTTTGTTGAAGATTCTCCTTTGTACTCCTAGGTAAATCTATCTCTTTTTTTTTTAAAAAAAAAAAAAATTTATTGTTGAAGATTTTTGGGTTCTATACTTTGTTCCTATTAAATCTTTTTAGCAATGTGGTTTAATTAAAAGCTAATTTTTCAGCATCCACACATTCTTGACATTGTTAAGTTAATACTTAGTTGCTTACTGGGACTCGCATGGATAATTAACCACTTGATGAATAAAAATGCTTGTACTAATATTACAAAGTAACTAATGTAATACATGTGCAACACATTTGCCCGCAGCTAGTTAAATAATGTATTTTAACTATAATATTAGTGATACCTTCCTAACAGATTCATTTTTAACCTGAGGATTAAAAGTTCTAAATGTTAACAAAATTACAGATAAATGGTCTTTAATGTAATTCCATTTCAATGATGGACATCAAATATAAAAAGTGAAAGAGGGATGGCATTACAAAACTGTTGGAAAGGTCGCTTCCCTTTTTTTATAGTGCTTTTAGATTATCTCAACAGTTAATCAATGGCATTACACCAGTTTGTATTAATAATTAGTTAATGTTAAACTTCCTTGTTGTTTATTACTTGAGCTTCATGTCAAAAGTTAAACTCATGTTTTTTTTTGAGATCTAGGGTATCCGGGTCTCTTAGAGCACCCGACTAGTTAAACTCATGTTATTACGGAACTGTGAACAATTCAACAGAGACTAGGTTCAGTTTTAATTTGTATTGTCTTTGAATTGGATCACCACCATGAGGAAGAAGCTTCGTAACGACGGACTTACTGATCATTTAGATACTCGAAATGATGCACTGTAAGTGAATTTTGTATTTGTGTTCAAGTAGTTTCTTTACTATATCACCCTTAATTGAACTACTTTTAAGCCTTTTTTTTGGGGGGTTGAAGCAGGGAATCTATCACAGAAGAGGGACACGATTATATCAGTAGTTTACCTGATGAAATCCTTTGTTATATCATTTCATTCCTCCCATTTAATTCTGCATTAAGAACTGTCATTCTTTCAACCAGATGGAGGAATCTGAGGGTCACCAATTTTGTTGATAAAAGATCTGATGACAAAGGCAAAGTGCATCATGGAAACACACAAGACATTTTGAGTGTTATCGCCAAGTTTGAGTCTAATTGTGGGCTAGACTTTCGCTTGCCCTAATTCAATTCTCCATCCTTCTACAAACTTAGCCTACTCTGTCAAGACTCTTTGTTTAAGATCAGTGAGCTATCTCACTTCGGACATAGTTTCCACTATAATTTCAAGTTTTCACCTACTTGAAAGCTTGGTCCTTACAGAATGCAGTGAATTGAGGAATCTCCATATCAGTGTCGATCAAAGACTTAAGAGCTTGAAAGTGTTGGATTGTCCACTACTTAGAAACCTCAGTCTTTATGCTGATAACCTCAATTGCTTTCGGTATCGTGGGCTCCTCCCCGAGTTATGGATCGACAATGATCCAAGCTTGATCGAGGTTATGTTGGATATCAAGATTGGTCAGAGCGAACTTCCTTTTAGTTGTATGGATTTTTTGACACTTCGGGGTCGTCTGAAAAACGTTGAGATCCTTAGTTTGTCTGGGTGGTTTCTTGAGGTACAATTTGGTTACGAAACTAATTTTGGGTCATGTATGCTGATTATATAAATATAAACCAATTTTGTCTTCTCATATTTATGGCAGAAGTGATTATGATAAATGTATTTTAATTTCAATTATTTTTTACCTAAAATCAGTTCTCATAGAATGGTTACAAAAGGGGTCAAACCCATGTTCTGTTTTACTCTAAGTTCATCTTCTAAATATGCTTCAAAACATGGAATTTGATCTGAGTTGACACCAAATTGTAAGTGTTTTTCAGTTTTTATTTAAGGTCCATTCACAACTAAAGTTTTTTTTAATTGTTGCTTCTGATTTATATGCAGGTTTCTATTCTATGGTGGTTAGAACTAGTCTCACGACTCTATACGTTTCCTAGTAAATTTCGATTCATTGGTTTGAAGGAATTATGGTGGATGTGTTCTCCCTCGAACAAATACAAGATGGATGCCATGGTCTCCTTCTTAAAGATCTGTCCCAACTTAGAGAGGATATTCATCAATGTGTGCATCTATTTGATTAAACTTAAACACAACTCTTGTAGATGTTACTAGTTTGATTTGATTATTTTTTAATTCTCTCAATCCTAAAACTAACTTCTGTTTTTCCCACACCCCCCTGTACAAACCTCCAGATTGATCCTATGTGCTACAGTGTTCCAAGTGAGTCTTCGTGGTGGAGGAAGGTAGGACTTATGTGGAAGGACTATTTGAATCGAATGACTCCTGATGAGAGATTGAATCGACTCAAAGTCATTAAGATGATTGATTTTACAAATCAAGAGGAAATTTTACTCATTGATTGTTTACTAAAGGAGGTAGTGGGCGAGGAAGTGAAACCACCGATGATCATTGCAACATCACCGGAAAATGGTACATGGCGATTAGTGAAGATCCCTCGGAATCAGCCAAAGCAACAAGAAGAGGACGCACTTGAAATTGAGTATCATTATGAGTTTGTCGAAGAAGAGGAGAGTTGTGTCTTACATCCTAACCATGCTAATATCTCTTTTTAATAAAGCATCACAATTCTGTGTCCATCTTTAATCTTTTATGTAAATTTTGTTTGGATGATGGAGATGGAATAGAAAAGTGAGAGATAAAAGCATAAGTTAACCATTAGGAAAATGTTGCTTCCTTTGTACTTAGTCTTTGGAAATTCCGCTCCCTTTCTATGATAGTAATATAGTATAATTTATCTTTATAGTTAGTCAATGATAGTGACTAACAATTTGGATTAATAAATTGTTTAGGTGAAACTTTCTTGTTATTTTCATATTAAAAGTTCAACTCACGTTAGTATAAAACTATGAACAATTCAACAGAGAATTAATAAGTTCGGTTTTGATTCTCCTGTTTTTTGAATTGGATCTCCACCATGGGCAAGAAGCTGCGAAAGAAGAAGAAGAAGCGAAACCAAAAACGCAACTGTAACAGCAACAGAAAAGGACTCATCGATCATCCAAGTGCCCATGATGATGCACTGTAAGGAAATTACTGAACCCTTGAAGATTCTTGTAGATTTTGCTATTAGTGTTCAGGTTATGTTTTTTTTTTTTGTTAATTAGCTTACCCTTAAATTGAACTTCTTTCTGTACTTTTTTGGATTCAGGGAACCCATCAAAGAAAAGAGACATGACTATATCAGCAGTTTACCTGACGATATCCTTCGTTTGATTGTTTCCTTTCTCCCGTTTGAATCTGCAATAAGAACCAACATCCTTTCAACCAGATGGAGCAAACTATGGAACAACACTTTTGTTGATAAAAAATTGGATGATGAATGCTTAGTTCGTCGTGGAAAAATAATAGACATATCAAGCGTTATAATCGAGTTTGTAGAGTCTTATGGGGGGCTAGAATTCCTTAGGCCTCAGAATCTTTTGTTTTAACTTTCTCACAATTCGATTGTCTTAGCTACCATTAAGGGGAACAGGAAGCTCAATCTAGACTTCTCCAGGGTACAAAATGGATTGACAAGTCGTTTCGAATGGACTTTGGAACTGCCTCGCCTTTCTTTATTTGGCCACCCTACAATCACAGCTTACAGTGTCAAGACTCTTCATTTGAGATCAGTTAGCCATCTCAGTAAGAACGTAATTTCTAATCTGATTTCAAGTTTTCCCCTCCTTGAAAACTTGATCCTTTCAGAATGCAGTGGATTGCAGAGTCTCCGTATCGACGACATCAATTACAGTCTTGAGAGCTTGACATTGTTGGATTGTCCACAACTTACCAGTCTCGAGGTTTTTGCTTATACGCTCAGATCCTTTCGGTATCGTGGGGTCCTCCCTTGGTTTTGGATGAAGTATGTTCCATGCTTGACCGATGTTATGCTTGATTTCACCAACGGTCCGAGCAGTTTTCCTTTCAGTTGTGAGAATTTTCTCACTTCTATACTCTCTAAAAGACGTCAAGATCTTTACTTTGTCTGGGTGGTTTTTTGAGGTACACCTTGATTACCATGTTCAGTTTTTCTCTTATCTTCTAAATATGTTTCAAACAGGAAGCTTGAACGGTTGTCCCCAAATTGTAATCTGATTTCGTGCTGGTTTAGGTTCATTCACTGCTAAAGTTGTTAATTTTGCTTCTGATTTTTATGCAGGTTTCTATACCAAAGTGGTTACCATCAGCTGGCGCAATTTTTGAGCGTGGTGATTTTAGGTTTTATTACTTGAGGGAATTATGGTGGATTGATAGTTCCATGAACAAATACAAGATGGATGCCATGGTTTCTTTCTTGAAGATCTGTCCCTACTTACAGAGAATATTCATCAAGGTGTGCTTCTTGATTAAACATAAACAAAACCCCTAATAGAGTTTACTAGTTTGATTTGATTATTCAGTAATAATGCTCACAATCTGAAACTTAACTATTTGTTAATGAAAACTGCAGATCGATCCACTGTCCTATCGTGTTCCAAATGCGTCTATCTGGTGGGAGAAGAAAGAAAGTTGCTTCTGGACAGATTATTCAAATCGAGTGGCTCCAGCTGTGAGATTGAATCGACTCAAAATCGTTAAGATGACGGGTTTTACAAATCAAGAGGAGGAAATGTTACTGGTCGACTATTTACTAATGGAGGTAATAGGCGCGGTGGAGCCAATGATCATTGCAGAATCTTCGGAGAATGGTACAAGACGCTTGGTGAAAGTCCCTCAAACTCGGAGAAAACAACAAGGGATGGGGCATAAAAAACAAGCAACAGCAGATAATCAGGAAACTGAGTATTGTTATGAGTTTGTAGAAGAAGAGGAGAGTTGTGTTTTACGACCTAAACATGCTTATATCTGTTTGTAATTCTAAATTACGATTTTAAAGAAAACTCATTGTTTTTTCTAAGTTATGATGTCTGAGTTTGAATTTTCTATGGCAATCTTGTGAAAGATTTTTCTATCCAAACACATCAAAGTGTTGACATTGAACCGGCGGGTCACCCACACACTAAAACTGCATCCAAACGAATCCCAAAATGTCATATATGATCACAGGTCTGATGTGAGATTGCATCGACTGATCATTCAGATTACGGGTTTTACAAAGGAAGAGGATGAGATGTTAGTGGTTAGTCGTTTATTAAAGGAGGTAATAGGCACCGTGGAACCACCTGTGATCATTGCAACATCACCTGAGAATGGTACACGACGCTTGGTGACAATCCCTCAGCATCTGTTAAAGCAACAACTGAAGAGACTCAAGAAACGGGTAGCACTCATTGATGAGGAAATTAAGTATCATTATGAGTTTATAGAAGTAAAGGAGACTTGTGTTTTACGTCCTAAACATGATTATATTCGTTAATTTGAAATGCAACTTTCCAATTTTAAAGAGCATGATTTGGACCCTGCAAGTCATTGATGTTCTAAACTATGGCATCAAGTTTTTAACTTTATTTCTATGGTATTGGCAGTGCTGACACTAAACCAGTTGAGCAATCACAAAAAACTGCATCAAAACACATAAGAATCTGAAAATGTCACATGATCAGAGGCATGAATTCACTAACACATTTGAGTTGAACTTTGAACCTGTAATTCCAAAACAAGAAAACAAAAATCACGGATTTAACAACAAATCTGCTCTTACGACTCCGATGAAAATTCGAAGAAACATTAGCCAAAAACCAACTAAGAACACTAGCCAAAATTAAGATTTCTAGTAATCTGTAGTTGGAAGTTGCTCGTGGGTGTTCTCGCTGATGAAGATAGTGTCATAAACAAAAGCAGCAAGTGCTGCACCGATGAATGGGCCGAGCCAATAGACCCAGTGGTGGGTCCATGTCCAGCTAACAACAGCAGGACCAAATGAAACTGCAGGGTTCATGGAGGCACCATCGAAGGCTCCACCAACTAGGATATTAGCACCCACAATGAAACCAATAGCGATTGGTGCGATGGTTCCTAGATTTCCCTTCTTTGGATCAATAGCAGTGGCATAGACAGTGTAAACTAGACCAAATGTCATCACGATCTCGAATACTACAGCGTTCCACGAAGTCACACCTGATGATAGAGAGAAAGCCGCTGTTTCCTGCAGTTGGAATTGAAGTCAGTTCTGTTATAGGCTTAATTACAGTTCTAACACCAAAAACATACAAGCAAAGCATATTTATGATTTATGAGTAGGGCTTATGTTCCAATGATCATAACCATCCAAAAATTTGAACCTAGAATCTGGAGAAATTGTGAACGATTGAAGAATTAGTCTGAGAAACTGATAAAACAGATAAAATTATCTTTCGTTGTGTCTAATTTTCACTTAATATTATGATCTGTTTCATCACTTGTTCCAATTTCCAGTTGCCTGATTTGCTTCACATCTAGGGTTTAACTTTAAAGATCAAATCTTACACTCTACAGAGCCTTCATAGGGTTTAACTTTAAAGATCAAATCTTACACTCTACAGAGCTTTCATGGATTACCCAACATAGTATTTGGTCTTAAACCCTACACCAGACTCATAAATTTTGATCTGATACTCTGCTCAATTGTAAAATAATGAATCGATTGCTAATTGTGTGTGTATGCTGTTTATCTGTAATTTAAATCTCATGTGATCTCTTACCATTCCTCCTGTGGAGTATTTTAGAAGAAAACAAGCGGCGACAGACCCAAGTAACTGTGCAATCCAATACAAAATTCCTCTCAACAATGTAATGTGACCTCCAACTAAAGCACCAAATGTCACAGCAGGATTAACATGTCCACCGGAAATGTTCGCTCCAATGGAAACCGCCACAAAAAGTGCGAATGCATGAGCTAACGACGCTGAGATTAGGCCAGCCGGTGTTCCTGATCCATCATTAGTGAGTTTACCTGCCAAAAAATAACAATCCAATTAGCTCAAAATTCTCAATTATAAGATATGGATTCAATCTTAATTAGTACAAATAAAATGGGTAATTGAGATCTTACTATAAGCCATGCCGGAACCTTGGCCGGCGAAGACGAATATAAGCATCGATACGAACTCAGCAAGTGCAGCTCTGAGAGCTTCGGGATGGCTCGCCTCCCCCGGCGTCCCAACTGCAATTCTACTGATTGGCATTTTCGAAATTTTGATTTGCTTAAAGCTTTAACTTAAGCTTAATTACAAGACTTTCTTCTACAGATCAGCTTATGCAAGTCCGTATTTATAACTAAATTAACGGCTGAAGAACCGGCTACTGCCGGTTTACGGGTGAGAAGCAGTTTTTTCAACAATGAGCCACTTGTCGGTGTATGTACAGCTATATGGCTGGGCCTCCGGATCAATCAGGACTGGCCACGTGTGTGGTTGTAGATGATTTCAAAGACCAGAAATTCGGATCTTCTGACGTTGAGGTGGTGGGACCGGAATGAATGTCGTAGTCTTTCTCCACCAAAAGCTTTTTTTTTTTGGGACCGAGATTTTGGTGGTTCCTAACCGACCATTTAGCTGTTAAGTTGGAAAGTTGTATTCTGTGCTGCCGGGACTATTTAGATTTGTTGTGTAATGGATTATGGAGCTTGATTTTGAGTTTTAACCACCCCAATTCTGTTTGGGTGGAAATTTGTTATGTTATGACTCCAGGTCTCGTTATCTTTCTTTTATTTTTTCTTTTTTTTTTTTCATTATATTTTTTTCACTTTTTTAATATAGTCACCTAATCCACTTTTCAATATCTTACGACTTTGTATTAATCAAAATTATTATTTTAAGGTTAGGTGCATATTTTTAAAAAGTTGTTTTATAGGCGCCTTTCAAAATTTTATTGGTAGTCCTCGATTATAAACTCCCCCAATTTGCATTTGTTGTTATTGGCAGGTTTTTTTTTTTGGCACCTCCAATCCGAAATTAAATTTTTTCGTTTCAAAACTACAAAATATATTATAAAACATGTGAGAATACTTGAAAATAAATTGATTGATGGTCTTTTCGATGATTGGAAAACTTAATGCCCTCTTTCATCAAAATTAAGAAGAAGGTTTTACATGATGAAGTGGTTTGATCAAAATGGGATGGCCACTAATAATTGTGTAATCAAATCAAATTGACCAAGTCCAGCCTAAGGGGTCTGCCAATCACATTTTGGGGAGTGCCTTTCAAATTTCCCATTCTCAAATATGTAAAATGATGTTTCAAGAATCTTAACCAGAACCCAACCAACCCAACCCCAAAATCTAGCCTGATGATGTTCAAACCAAGCCCAACCTAAGTTTGTCACCTTTAAGCCCAATCCTTACTCAGGTAGGGTCGGGTTGGTCGATTGGGTTGCTTGAACCCATGCTTTATGTTGGCTTTAACCAAAACCAAAGTCGGAAAAGTATCAGACCTAGCCCAGACCAAATCAGATTAAGCCCACCCAAGCTCCACTCCTAAGTATATTGAGTGAAAACCACAATGAGAGAGAAAAATAGTAAAGACTATGAAGTCATCTCGACGACATGCACATGAGGCTACAGTACAATTCGTTTTCAACAAAGCCTGCTCAAAAGCAGTCATAAGTTAAACTGACTTTGAGGAATACAAAATTTTCAAGTGACTTTGACGCGTAAAAATATCGATTTTCTAACAGCTATAAGAACTTTTCATACTACCACAACATATAAAGTACAGTTAGGTAGTCTATAAAATCTTAGTTAAGTCCAACAAAATTCTTTTACATGGGCCCCCACCACCACAAAATGTAGTTATCATGAAAGCTGGTTTTTAGTTTAGTCTTCCTTTCTTTTGCTTCCGTGCATAGACCTACTTAATTACTTGGATCGACTTCTTAATTTCCATGCCAACAATTAATGTAGATATAGGAACCCATTTATGAACTGTGTGTCCATTAATTAATGAAGACTAAGTACCTAAGTCCTTGTCATTTTGCTTTACAACCAGATCATTGATATTGTTTTGTTGTGGTCAAGTCAAACCAGTCACCAACTTAGCAACAACTAGTCAAGCTTCCATTGTCATTGGAAAGACACTTCCAATAAAATCTAACTAGCTACTTATTTTAGATTAGATAGCAGAGGAATAAGAATTAAACAGGAGGGGATAAAGAAGTTTGGAGTCTTTAAATGAGTGGAAAAAGCAGTCAAAATATTGTAGATTTTGAGATTGTGGCTTGCAGACTTGCAGATGATTAGAATTTGTACTGGTGCCAATTTAGTTGGGATAGATGCTAGTTTCAGTGATGTGTTAGGCCATGGTTCGTTGACTTGGACTCAATGGTGATCAAGTTTATGTCGAGCCAGCCAACTCACTTGAGTCAGCCGAACCGTAAAAATAAATAAATAAAACAAGTTGAATTGGTTAAGTCAACCGAACTGGAGCCGAATCGATCGAGTTTGGGTTAAGTCGAATCAAAAAAATAATTTCAAATAAAAAAAATAAAAAAAAGTTGAACTGGTTGAGTTCAGTCGAGTCAACCAAATCAACTGAACTAGAGCCGAGTTGAGTTTGAGTCTGACCAAACATAATCGAAATCGCGACCAGCTCGCTTGATACAGACCATGTCCGACCCGAGTCGACAAACCATGATTTAGACACCTTCTTGTTTTTCTATCTCTGTTTTTCCAATTTTAGGACTCTTCTTTTCTTCATTAATCAAATTATTATCAAACGATTGAAAGGTTCAGAATCGATCAAAAAGTTTTAGAAATGAAATCTAGATTGCGAGATCATCATAAAACAAATTAGGAGATCAGTATTACATGATTCATTTTTACTATTAATTTGGACCTACGAGTATATGTGTCAAACCTAGTTAGTTCAGAAATTTAATTAAAAATTGGGTTACCACAAAATGAATTTATTAAACCACGTCAACCTTTGGATCACTCTCAAGAGTCGCGACGATATATATTATTATATTATATATATAATTGAAAGTCCGCCGGAGGGGACTGGGAGAAGAGGAGGCACCTCACTTGCGGGATAGGAGGGGAATTGCATGTGCCTAAGGATGCGGTCTATGCGCCACGTGGTGTCCTGTTGTATGTGACCTCACGCATAGCACGTGCATGACTTGTAGACTCCTTAACTTGAACACGTGTCATCTAAAGATGGAGCGTCACATGAAAATCGCACCTAATCCCCCATGTGCATGAAGTCCACAAGATGACAATTCTCTCGTCGTCCACTTACAATCAATCATCCCCTCTCCACTCCTCTCTCTCTCCCTCGAATCTCGAGGATAAGAGAAGAGATTACAGACTTCTTATAATTTTTTTATTTATTTAGAGCCCCGTGTTTTGACACGTGGCACCGTCTAATTATGAAGCCCATTTTTAGTTAGGTCATAGGTGATAGCTGAAATTTTAATTAGTTTAAATTTTTCTCTTTTTTGCACTTTTACGCATGATTGTGTCGACCGGTAAAGCCGTTGGTACGTATCTTTGTGAAAGATAAAACGGTTTATATGCAACGGTCAGTTACAATAATACCCCTACTAGTCCCTAGCTAGACTCCCTAGTCCCTACAAATAGTTGAATTAATACAGAAGAATTAGGAACCAAATCAAAGCCGTTCTTCCAAAAAAATAAGCAATTCGAGCCCTGGATAATTTTATATATAGTAGTTATTATACAATAATAACTTAGATCTCGCAACTGGTTAAGGTTGGAATCGATCCCGATCCCAATCCCGGTAATTGAAAGCTTAGGAACTACATTTTTTTTTTAACCCTTGGTTTTAGCTAGGGAGAGCCCTCTCTTAAGTCCTCTCTTGCATAACCACCATAAAAAATTTCCCAAAAAAATCTCATCATCTAGACTCACATGAACTTAATCTAAAGATTGATCTTTAGTACATGATACATGATATCAACTTTGTAAACCACATATGAGGCCATGATTAATAATTTAGGAATGTTGTTAATCTTGTTGGAAACCATTATAGGAAAAGCAAAATAAAACCTATTCTTATCAAGAGTACTAGATCATTTGTATCTTCAGTTTTTATTCTTTATCTTAACATTTTCATAAGTGTGTTATTTATATAGGGGTGTCAATGGTTAACCGTTTACTCGAGAATCGAATTGAATTAGAACCAAATCAGTGGTAGTTTGATAATCAGTAATAACTGGAACCGTTTCATTAATATTAGTTTTTTTATATTAATTTTCTATCATTTTTAACATTTTCTACATAAATTTTTAATATTAGAAATTAGGAATAGAAATACCAGAGAGAACTAATACTATAACCGATTATGATTCACCTGTTGAGACCAAAACCGATAATAACCGACATAATAAGTTCTGCTTTGGGGTAGTTTTATAATCGAACCGGAATCGACCCGTTGACACCCCTATAACTTATCCATAAATAAGAAACATAACTCTCTTCAAAAAAAAAAAAAAGTTGGAAACAAAACCGAAATCAATTAATTCAATTATCTCAATCCTGGATTACTTAAAAGAGTACTGAACTAGATCGAATTATAAAGAACCAAACTTCCTAATCCTAGCTACTTGAACAGTCTACTTGAACAGTCTACTTGAACAGTTGAACCAAAAATGAACCTTTGACACATGACACGCTTAATCTAGAATGTATAGGCAGCTTGTGGAGATGGCTTTACAGTTTATGCGCCGAGTTTCAGTGAAACACCATAATATAAATAAGCTTTTGAGGAGAACCATGAATCCTCAAAGTCAAACTTGGGTTCGAATGGATCACAAAATAAAAATGAAATTAATTATAGAAAACGTATAAATGGAATTAACAAAATTAGGGGCATTTTAGGTATACGTTAGTTCTTTAGTTGTTCATGAGTACGTTGACAAAGGAAACGGCGAAATCCAATGTACCAAAGAAATCCAAACGATTATTCTATAACTCTATAAGCCGTAGCTTTGTCTTTTTCTCTTCTTATTATTACATAAAATAAAATCAACTAATAATTATAAATTATAAATTATAAATAAAATTAAAAACGAAAAAGACAAAAAATTAAAATTAAAAATACAAAAAATTGTATATCAATACTAGAAGAGTGCCGAAACCGTTTGTCGAGAATAAAAATAAATAAATAATTTATGGATCAGAAAAAAAATTAAATAAATAATTTCGGTGTTTCATGGTGTCAGTTTGTATAGTTTTGTCGGACAGTGCTAGCGTGACACCAAGTTTTGGTGTCGACACCAGCACTGTCCGGCCCAAAATAAGAGCCTAGGCCCACATCAGAGGCTGAGTTTTTGGGACCATGTTCTCCTCACCATGTAGATCATCTCAACAAAAAAATCAATCCATTCTAAAACTTCTAACCGGATCAAACATTGAACTCTATTTATCACCGTTTATTTTATTACCGTTGATTTCTAACAAATTTCTAGCCAACGTTTGATTGGGTTAGAAGTTTTAGAATCGATTGATTTTTTGTTCAGATGATCTAAATGAAGAGGAGAACATGGTCCCAAAAAATCAGCCTCTGATGTGGGACCTAGGCCCTTGTTTTGGGCCAAAAGGAGCTGGTGTCGACACCAAAACTGGTGTCACGCTAGCACGGTCCAGTTTTGTCACCTAAAACAAAACCGGTTAATTAATTAACAAATAGAAAGAGATAGAAAAGCAATTAAAGCACTTAATAATGAAGTTAAGACAGTTACAACACTTTAAAAGACAAAAAGAAGGACAGCCTTTTGAAGCTTATGTTGTGTGGTAATATCTATACTTTTCTACTTATCTTTTAACGGGTTGGAATGTGCAATATACACCAATTATAAGAGTTACCAAGGAAGAAAATCACAAATCCACCTCCATCCATAAGTTTGTTATTCCTCTATTTTTAGTCTTTTTTATTTTTGTAATTTTTTTGGTAAAAAAATACGATTTCAAATTTAAAAGAATCAACGAAAAATTGAAGTAAAATCATATTTTTGGGAATGTGATTTCGTTCCCGTCATCCAAATATAACTTAACAAGTTAATTGTTTAGCACACTAAGTTGATAGTGTGGTTTTCTCTCCTCCCGTTATAGAGAGGTTGTGAGTTTATTAAAATATTAACTTTGTGGGTATTCGACTCAAAATTAATTAGCAATGTGTTGAATGTCTTATGATCTTTATATACGAAGCATATTTTATGGAATTAGGTATAAAATCAACTATTTGTCACGCTTTTAAGTGTGTAGATCTCTAGTTATGTGGAATTTAATTTGCAACCAGACTGCCAAATTTATGTTGTTTCTACGAAACTAACCTAATTCTGTGGAATTCAAAGGCTAAACTTATCGTTTTTTGCATGTAAATGATGAATGAATTAATCATTTTAGACGTCTGCTGTCATCATCCCTTAATCAATCAAAAGAAAAGTTAATTATTAAGTAAACGGTTAATAATTTTTTTGGATGGAGAATTTTAGAGAGATTTTATGGAGATCTATTGGACAACTATTAGATTTATAATGTAATTTTTAACTAGTTTTCCAACAAATCCTTAATTCCTGCAAAACCTCACCCTAAAATCTCCATCCAAACGGACTGTATCATTTAATGCACCTTCTTGAACCCATATAACGCCTATAAGAATTCTCTACACATTGGACGGTCTAGATGAACAGCTGAAGCATCAAATTAAAGGCTAACTTAAAACAAGAGGTGAAAAGCATCATAATGGATGATGCTCCATCTTTCATTTTATTAGTTTCTGATCTTTCTATAATTACTTTTGGAGGTGAATTTTGATATTTAAAATTCAAAAAGTGCCATTTTAGGTAACTTATCAAAGCAAAACCGCGTAAAAAAGCTTCCTTTTTTAATTTGACAAGAAGATTAACATCACACAGTGACACAGTAGATTTAAGGTCCATGGTCAACCTTATCTCTAATTATCTTCACCGTTAGATTTATTCCCAACCTTTTTAATATCAGATCCAACGGTGAAAATCTATGATTGACAATTGTATATTGAGCATGCAGGACTACTCCAACTTACCCCAAGAAACAACGGTTTTCTCGAATGAAGGAAATAAAACTGGATTGACGATGATGCAGACTAAGAGAGAGAAAGAGATAGATAGAGAGAGAATATAGAGAGAGAGAGAGGCAGGAGCCCTGAAAAGACGGAGGGTTTTAATAAGGGTTTTACTGACAAGAAAAGGAAGGATTTTTCTAATTAGAAGGTTTTTTTTTTTTTTCCTTACATTCCTTATTTTTCATTGATGTTTTTTTTGGATGTTTATGAACGTGAGTTGTGAGGACCCAAGATGACCCATCACCACCTCTACTACTATCTTCTTATATAAATCCAAATTCTGTACATTAATCACTAGTACTGCTAGATTTTGTTCTCCTAAAGAGGGTAGAAAGAGAGAGAGAGAGAGAGAGAGAGAGAGGATTGCAGGAAGAGAGAGAAGAAAGATGGAAGAAATGTCCTCTGTTTGGAGTTATCAGGAGGTGGGTATCTCTTCATTTCCCTTACTGAAATTCTCCTTCACATCAATTCTTGTTCTGGATATTTGTGTTTTCCATTGTGGGCATGGGATCTAAAGCTATGTTCTGTCATTTATTGGGATTATTTATTCTCATAAATGTTTTCTGCTTCTGGGTTTCTTTGTTTCTTCTTCATTTTGCTTCAATTTTTTGGGGGAATCAATTTTTGGTTGGATTTCATCCATTTTCAGGCTTTTCTTAGTGGATTGTGGTGGATTTTATGTTCATGGTTGTAAAAAATGTCAGAATTGGGTGGTAGTCTACTGCATATCTTTCATGTTTCTAGCTCTGACTACTGCAAATCTGGTTTAACTTTATGATAAAATTGTTTATTAGGGAATAGAATTTATGATCTTTTAAAATGCTGTTGAATTACTCATTTTGTAAGTAATTATTTGAGTAGTTGTGTTTTAGTGCTTAAGTGCTAAAGTGATTTCAGATTAAAGTTGAACTCCATATGATTGATTGATTGATTGCTTCTCTGTTCTTCTTCCCCAAAGAATTGTTATATTGGTTGAATTTTTTTAATGGAAATTTGGAATTAAATGTTATTTTTCTTTCTAAAAGTGACTTTATTTTTAGGTATTTGAGTCAGAATGACTTTTTCTTGGAGTCTTCAGGTCTGTGTAGATAAATATTTTGAAGTAGTTCAAACTTGTTTGAATTTTAAGTTGGAATGTTGTTTAATGTTTTTCCGGAACTAAGATAGAACATTAGAACCATTATATTTTACATACTATTACAGATCTGTAAAGATGGATTCAATACGAAATTCTTTTATTCCTTTTGTTTAGCAATCAATCGACGATAAATGAATGAACCCGTCTTACTGTAATGAATAAATTAAGGATCTTAGTTGAATATTTTGTTTGCCTTTCCAATAATCATCAAGTCAGACCTCTTACTGAGACAATTTATTTTTGTAACAGAATGTTGATCAGTTAAAAAAACTGCTTCTCTACACCACATTCGAACTAGAATCAGCAAGAACAGAATCAAGAGAGGAGATAAACAAAATTAAGGAGAATACAAACCAGTTGGTTCAGCTGTTGAAGGAGACTTGTAGAGAAAGAGATGAAGCAAGAGATCAGCTTCAGAGACTATTGAACAAGTTCACTCCATCAAGCCCACCAGAAATCTTCCCTGTTCTGTCTAGTCTTCAACCTATAACCATCCCTGTGAATTCCACCAAAGGAAATTCAAGTATCACAGAATCCGACAGCTTATCTGAAACATATAATCACCATTCTTACGGTTCACCCCCTGTTGATTCATTCTTTGACACAGTATCTTCGCCGGACCTGTCAAACGTGAACATGGGTGATTCGAGTTATGTGCAATTGCCACATCAGCCGTTCATTCAAGAACGTAATGGGTGCATCTCAGTGGGTACTGATCATGCATCTATGATAATTGAAAATCTTGTTAAGGGGAAAATCCTTCCTCAAAAAGGGAAACTCTTACAGTCTGTAATGGAAGCTGGACCTCTGCTTCAAACACTACTTTTAGCAGGACCTCTCCCTCGATGGCGAAATCCACCACCTGTGCAGCCCCTCCAACTTCCACCTTTATCAATCAATGGTTCTGAACCTGTTCAAAACTCTTCAAGTTTGTCCTACTCTGATATTTCTCATGGATCCTCTCAGATATACTCCACATCTATGTTGAATTTTTCAAGTGGTTCTGGTACATGTTTAAATAAGGGTCAGGTGTTATCTGCTGGTCCCAGTAGGAGTTTCGTTAACAATTTAGTCCCGGCTGGGAAGCGTCAAAGGTTCCAATGAGATCATAAAAGTTTTCTTTGGGTTGTACAAAAATGGTGTAAATAAATGGAATTAAAGAATTTGTTTTTGGACTTAAATGAACGGGCAGTTGAGTTGAGTGAGTTTTGCTGATAATATTTTGCTTCAGTTTTATCGATTTGAGTGTTTAGTTTTTATCATGTTAGCCTAAGCTACTAGCAAAAGTGAAAGAAAGAACTCAATTTAATTTGATCTGAACCTGTTACATTAAAGGACTCACCTTTTTTACTGATAAAAAAAAAGCCACAAAAAAGAAAAAAACATTTGGTTAGGAAATCATCTCTGAACTGACCTCTCTGCTTACTTGATACAAGTTATCTTCCAGAACAGGCTAGTAGTATGTGGTTCTAAAATACAAAAAGTTTAAATTTCTAGTAAAACTGTCGTTCCGAAACAAAGCATGTTAATTAGGATTACCAAGGTTAAAGTAGAACTATCTTCCTTTTGGATGCATCAGTTGTGAGAAAACTGCACTTGTTGTGACAGCATCAGACTCCAGTTCATTGACAATTTCTTCGCCATCACGATCAACAGACTCCATCCGAGGAATCCAATCTGGTAGATCAGGGATGTAATTTGCACTGTTCTCATCTGCAACTGATAGTGTTGAAGCCTCCTGAAGCTGAAGAGCATATTCTAAGTTCCATAGAACATCTCCCATTGTTGGTCTCTCAGTTCCATGTTCAGCCAAACACTTCTCTGCTGTTTCACCGAATTTTCGCAGAGAGTCAAGATTCAGAGACCCAATGAGATGGGGATCAATTATCTTCTCTAGTTGGCCCTTCTTTTGCCAATTCATGGCCCATTCTGCTATATTCACCTGTTCCCTTGGGAGAGAAGGATTTATGGCTGGCCGAGCACATAAAACCTCCATTAAGACCACCCCAAATGAATACACATCAGATTTCTCTGTGAGTTGCTGCCTGCGAAAGTATTCTGGATCGAGATATCCAAAGCTCCCTTTAACAGCCGTACTTACGTGGGTTTGATCCAATGTGGGGCCTAATTTCGATAACCCAAAATCTGCAACCTTCGCAGTGAAGTTCTCATCAAGCAGGATATTGGTTGTTTTGACATCTCGATGTATAATACTCTCCGCTGCACCAGTGTGAAGGTAGTGTAAACCTTTTGCGGCTCCAATGCAGATCTCAAGTCTCTGTTTCCACGAAAGTGGCGGCATTTCTGAACCATACAAGTGTTTCCGGAGAGGTCCCCCAGCCATGCACTCATAAACAAGGATCATCTCATTGAGTTCTTCACAGAATCCTATAAGTGAAACTAAGTGTCTATGCCGAAGCTTTGACAGCATTTCGATTTCCGTCCTGAACTCAACAAGTCCCTGTTGAGATCGTGGGTTGCCACGTTTTACAGCAACTAGAACTCCATTTTCTAATACTCCTCTATAAACCCTTCCAAATCCACCGACTCCAAGAACTAGATTTTCGTCAAAGTTCTTTGTAGCTTCACGTATCTCTGAAAATGCAAGAATACGGCCTAAACCAAGAGAAGGTGCTGTTGAGGAGAGACTTCCAATTGAAACCTTGGTTTCTGAATTGCCTACGTGGGTTGGGAGCGGTAGCCAGGCTGTGGTATGATGCTTTGGCTTCTTTGGACGCCGGAAATACAGGAAGAAAACAGCTATCATGAGCATTAACAGCGCAGATCCTACCAGAGAAAAAACAATTACCAGAGCCATCATCTTTTTCTTCTTGTGGGTCTTTGAAACAGTAAAATCAGTAAGAAAAGCTCCATCTAGACTGTTCTCACTATTGCTAATTTTCATGATTTCCAACCCATTAAGGATGGCATTAGGTGGGAGATTCCTCAGATTGGGAGGGCCTACTTGAACCAGTATGCTATCTGAATTTCTTGAAACATTGGCTACAAAATCCACATAATAAGCAGCAGATAATTCATTTGTCTTACTAGATATATCGAAGGAGTTCATAGCAGATTGGTTGTTAATGTAAACACTGAAGATCAGATTGTTCAGAGCTTCACTTACAATATCACAGAAATGCAGCCTAATGAGGTAGGTGAAACTGTGATCAACTTCAAATGTCCATGAAATATTAAACCTCTGATCTCCTACATTAGCATCCGCCATTTCTTGAGCTGTTGCATAAACCAAATTCGGTGCAATTTCAACAGATACCCCGGCTGGGTACTTGATCAAACTTGGGCTCACGGAGACATTACGGGCAGAATGAGGATTAACAAGGAACGGTTGATCAGGTACCCAAATTCTCCACAATGTATCGTTCTTTGCCGTTAGAAGAGGTCCTCCCATGTTAACCCTATAAACCGTCTCAAAAGCTACATGGTTTGGGATCTCAATCTCAGGACCCAAGGGAATTGGGACAGTAGAAGAAGGAAATTGTTCATCAGGGACAGATATGAACTCTATCCCATTGATGAACGCTATCGAATTGTTCGACGGAGCAAGTGTCAAAATTAGTGAATTGGAGTTCAAATTTCCAACATTGATCACATATTCTTTGAGAAGATAAGATTGACCCTTAGCTGATTTTGCATAGGAGAATTCATGAAGCAGTGTAACTCCATTAGCCAAAACAGAGAAAATAGAGGATTTCAGGTCATAATGAGGATCATTAACAGGGGAAAAATGTAACCTTAACCAATGTCGACCGATCTGTTTGGTAATGATGGTGTAAGTTGACGTTTCTTTGAAAATCCGAGCGGTTTTGTACAGATTTGAAGGACCCGTTACAGTATCATCAGAAACAACAATGTTAGAATTTGGTGATAAACCCAGATTAGAATTCCCTGAATCTGGTTCAAATGTTCGACCATCTTCGAGTTTTAAGGTTTTACTTCCTCCACAATCGAACAAAAAATTGTCTTCAGGAAGAAAAGAAGGGAAAACGGATCGAACCCAGAAGAAGCATGAAAGGCAAAGAAAAAAGAACAAATTTGAACTACCCATCTCTTCATTCACAACTACAACACCAAATCTGAACTACCCATCTCTTTATTCACACAGATAACCCCCCAAATTTTTTTTTGAACTACCCATTTCTTCATTCACAAAGATAATAACAAATTTGGACTACCCATCTCTTCATTCAACACAATTAACAAAAAATTTCTACCAGTGAAATGGAGGAAAAAAAAAAAACAGATGAGAATAGAGAAGAAATACCTGACTGTGAGTGCTCTTTAGGGGTAAAAAGGAACCAAGAAGATGGTCAAAAAAGAGGAAGTTATGATGTTATTTAGAGAGAGAAAGAGAGATGACTGAAAAAGCAAAGAAAGAAATTAAAGCAAATTTTTGGAGTTGTGAGTGAGTGGTGGTGATGGAGGTGGTTTTGCTGTTACTACTGTTCCCAAGATCTGGTCTGAAGGGTGGGGACTGAGCATTTTAATTTAATTTAAAGATAGGTGGAGTTCACTTAGGTGGCGTGGGGGTTTGTTTGTTTTTTCAAAAATTTCGCGGCAATTAAGGGAGGTCTCACTTTGACAGGGTCTCACAAGACCTCACAATACTATAAAGCAAATTTCAACCGTCTCTTATTTCAAGTAACCGTCACTTTTCATATATTTAACTTGTTAGTTATGGATCATAAAAGTTAAAACAGACTTTAAACAGTTATTATCCATTAAATCTACTACTCATTTTTTGCAGAACAAAATTTGCATAACTTAAACAAGGTTATTTCGGATCTGGGTATCCTTGTTCGGATTCATTTCGGATCCGATATTGAGGTAATTCGACAAGTTTAGACGATTCAAACCCACAAAAATCCTGCGTTTAATCAAGAGTTGGATAAAAAGTAGACCACAGAGGGCTGACCAGTTCTAAAGCACAGGGTAAAATTGTTAGAAAAAAATAGATTATTTTTGTATCTGTAAAAAAAAAAACAATAATGATACATTTATAGTAAATTCCTACACAACGCGATCGTATGGTAGTGTGAGTCCCACAGACTTTTGTGATATGCGTCATCTAGGGATTATATATACCTACCGTGGATTGTCGTCTTCTATAGAGAATTTTGTAGGGAATTCTGCAAGTCCAACATCACCGAAAAAAAAAAGAAAAAACCTATAAGATAGATTTTTAGTAAGAATTTTTCTTAAAAACAATATTTCTCTTTGTCAAATCTATTTTAGTCCGAGGTAAATTCATCAATGTTGAACTTCGAACTGGGTCAAACCCTTGCCCATGATGGACCCTAATTAGAAAGAAGGATTAAGGAAACATATAGTTGTGGTGAGCTATAAAAATTAATCCTGGTTTTCTTTGGTTCTTGACTGGTAGAGGATGATGGTGAATCAGTGGTGAACGTGCTAAGGTCCATCTCCCTAGAAAGAAAATTAAAGATGTGTATATATATAATATAGTAATTTATTCATCTTTGACTTACTTAAGAAAGGGGCTGACATGCAATTTAACATAATTAAGATTCAGATCTAAATCGTTCCATTTGACCTCAGAAACATACTTTTATTATCCGAAGTACCCAAAACTGCATCCTTTAACTATGCAACAGTTCTGGTTCCAGTTCTGCTTAGGGTTCTGGTTCTCAAATAAGTGGACTACAGATTCTATTTTGATTTTTCAGGCCCAAATTGTAAATTACCAATGCCCGCGGGCTTACCTTATCAAAAGAGTAAATTTGAGAAATTATATTAGCAGGCACCAAAAATTTTGTGGCGGCCTCTGGATTTTGGCAGGGTTATACCAATTCGAGCCCACCACTGCGCTTTTCGGGTTGGCCTTCTAAAATTTCCCCCTAACATCACACCAAACCATGCTTGGACCTAAAACTTTATGGACCATATTGGGTCTTATTGGGTTTACAAAGCATTAGTTGTTGTTGACAGCTTAGACCCAGATTCAATTTTCGTCACCATCAAATTATGGGGATCACCTCTTCGGAAAAAAAGAAAAAAAAGAAAAAAAAAAGATAAAAGATATACAAAGTGATGAATCAAGATTTAATTTTAATATATATAGTAGTTAAATCCTCTCTAACCTCCTTGATTAGCAACTTAATCAGCACTAATCAAATACAATAACAAAAACAAAATCTGCAATTTACAGCATCCCCTCACTTACAATTCACAAAATTGGGGACAAGCCATAGCAGTTTAATGCTGTAGTAACTAAAAATAATAGTCATAACAGTCAATTAATTAGTCAGTATATATAGTAGGAGAAATATATGTGCCTCGCCAACAGATGGGTCTTAAAATGTACCTCCTCCATTGGGCTTATTAGAATCAAGTTCTTGCTGATGATGATGCATGAGAGTAGTAGAAGTTTAAGAACCGACCATCTCCCAATTGACGCTGCTGCTGCTGCTGCTGCTGCTGCTGCATCTGATGATGAGTCTGATCAGCAGGTTGGAAACTGTATTGAACTTGTTGAGCCTGTGGCACCAATGGCCCCGGCATATAGGTCGATAGTGGCTCAGGCTGCAACAGAGTCTGATGATGAGGAATCATCATTGAAAGAGGCAGAGGAGGTAAATCTTGTTTCAGCAGTTCATCACCACTCACCCAAGCAACATTATCCATTGGATAATAATTTGGACCCATTGATGATGAAGAAGAAGAAGCCCAATTAGGAACCCGAAAAAACGTCTGATCATGAAACGAGTAAGAGGAGGGTAAAAAATCATCATCTCTCATCATCATCATAATATTGCTCTGCTCATTCATTACCTTAAAAGATTCTAATCTCTCGCTAACTTTATCCAACCTAGATCCCAACATCCCTTCCAAAACTCTCAATTTCTCCACCGGAAATTCGTCGTACCGATTATCCCAACTAGGGTACAACAATTTTGAATTCTGCTTTCCAAGTTTCTTCTTTTTTGATTCAAAGAAGCTGGATAAATCAAGCTTATGTTTCTCTCGATCATCAAAATTGAGGTTGTTGTAGCGCTCGATTACTGATTCGACTTCTCTGCGATTCTCTGGCCATGTTGTTAATAGGTTTCCGTCGGGTCCATAGAAGATCATGCAAGTTTCAATTCCACACAGAGTGGCGAGTTCATAGATTTTTTTCTTCAGACCTAGTTTTCTCTTCAAGCAAATCTTCATTAGATCTCGATCGGTACGCAGCCCAGACTCCAACTTCGATCTTCTACTACTCACCATGTTTTTTGTTTTCGATCTTCGATCTTGTGTATCTGAAACAGTAAAAGTTTTGATTAGTTAAAACCGTTAGTTTGTAATCGATCAAAAAAAAAAACCGTTATTTTGTTACTAAAGCTAGTTGGAAGTTCTAAGTAGGTATGCGCAGCTGGACCATCTCTGTCCAACCTCATCATGTGAAAGTGCCACGTGGTTGGACTTGTGTCACACCTGGACGGCTGGGATTTTGTGTTCATGTCATTCGCGGGTGAATAAAATCACACCCTTTCACTGGTTCTACCCAAACGATCTTAACACCGATTTCAAAAAAAATTAAAAAAAAAACTTGTACCAGGTGTTGACAAAACTTCCCGTCCACCATTGATTTTTTTTTTGATCGCACCCCGTCCATTGATTTCAATAATCATGCACCAGCAAATTCGGCTGTACTGTTTGGTTTGCAATCTAAAAATTAATTATAAAATTGTATATGATTTCATTGAAAACACTAATAATAATATTATTTTTTTGTGTTTTTTGAATTTGTTAAAAGTAAAAGTGAAGTTTTTGCTAGAAGATTAAACAATAAAAAACATTCACAATTGTGGGCCTATGGTAAATCTCTTGTCTCTATTAAATTCCTACCTTAGAATCCTCTATCCAAGCACTAAATCTCAAAAAATCACTCCCAAAAGTCTGTTTTTCATTCGAACCCCTCGAACTCAACTGTGGGCCTGTGGCGATCGATGCTAAACCAAACAACTTCGAACTATTCGAAACATTTAAAT
>MVGT01000437.1:4874341-4936909 GCA_002174775.1 Macleaya cordata | reverse complement strand
GGCGGCCAAAAAAGAAAAAGAAGAAAGTAGAAGAAAACCATGAAACAATGCAGAGAGCTAGAGAGAGGATATGGTCTGAGTACCTGCTCTGCTGGGCGATTGACGGTGCTGCAGCGACGGTGGTTCAGTGTCTCCGTGCAGTGAGGTGTAAAAGAAAGAAGGAAGCTATGAGAGAGAGAAAACAGGGACGGTTTGTGGGGTGGGTTTCAGTGGGGGTATGGCGCTGGGTTGGACTTATAAATGTCGAGCTTCATCATGTGATATCGCGCGCCGTGTAGTAACTTGCTATAATTAGTAACTTCCTATAATAATTAATTAGTAAGAATTAATTACTTTCTAATTATTTATTAGGGTGAAAACATGGATGTACCTCCTCCTAATTAACATGGTGAGGAACTAGAGCTTATTTGCAAGATCGTTAAACACAATAAAATCTAATACGATTTTCTTGGGGAGTAAGCCAAATTGAATCGGTAGGACCCACACTTTACCTTACAAAAGCCAAAAAAATGGTAAGCTTAAAAAATTAAAAATATTAAAACGTGTCGGATGTATATATTCAGAAATGCTATTCGAACCGGCGTGTCTAAAGAAACTGGCCAAAAGTTAAAAAGCTTACCCAGTCTAAACAAAACCCAAGCCAAACATTTTTCCACCACAACACACATTATCCATTTTTCCAAGCCAAAAAAAAAAAAAGTAAGAAAGAAAGAGAATGAAGAAATTAAGAGAGAGAGAGAGAAACAGAGTTTCTATTCTCTTTTTGAGCTCAAAATACACATTTAGAAGGTACGTAGTTACAGCTTCTCACAAGCAGAAATGGTAGCAGCTTTATCAGTCCCAGTTACCTGGGCTTCTTTCCTTCCCAATAAGCAGGTAGATTTTTAGAGAGAATCTCATTTAACAGTACCCTTTCCCATCATTCAAGGGTTCTCTTTTATCTTACAACATTTACAGATGTTCTTCTTCTGTTAAATTTCCAGAATTCGGCTCTTCGTTATACAGCATTTCCTACATGCACAATAAATGCATGCTCAAGAGAGGCGACCTCTGTGGAAGAAAGTAATAAGACGACCCATCTCTCTCTCTCTCTCTCTCTCTCTCTCTCTCTCTAAAAAATGCATCTTCAATGTCGAGTCCCTGTTACTTGAATCTTTTATTGCCAATGTCAGGATATTAGATGTGGGTTTCTGTTAATTTTGTTTCTTTTGTTTTTGTTAACTTTGAATTTTGATTCACCATTAATCAGTTCTCTACTGTGGAATTTGGGTTTTTGTAGAAGTGACTACAGAGTTTAATCAAGTATTAGACTAGTGGGATCCAATAGAGAAAAAATAACTTATTACTAAAATTGTTCTCTCACCCCATCAAAACAAATTGTTTCATCTCAGCAGATGATTTTATTGGCTTCCAATAAAATCTCACAAATAAAATGTGGGTTAAAAGCTATTTGCTTTTTAAGTTTGCTGCAAGATATTATTTTTCTAAAAACCAACAATCTCTCAACTTCCCTTGTGATCTTACCATTTTGTATTAATGAATGAATTGCAGGTTGTCTAAAGAGGAGGCCTATATTGCTAGGAGTAGGTGCACTGGTTGCAAATTTATTACCTGCCAGTTCTGTTTTTGCTAAAGGTATCAGGTTTTGGTTAACATTAGGGCCGGTTTGGTTCGCGATCCAAAAACTTGTTTTCAAAATTTAATTTACACTTGAACTAAACTATGTATTGTATCACATCTAAAATTGCATTTTCACTTTATCATAAAATCCTTTACAATTTCATTGAAAACACATAAAACAACATTTTTTTGTTTTACAAAATCCTATATGATTTTATTGTAAATCCTAAAACAGTTTTGGATGTAGTACAAGATGCATATTATAATAGGTATAAATTAGTTTTTGAAAAAAAGTTTTTGGATCACGAACCAAACGGGAATGTCTTTTTCATTTAAACTAATGATGAAGGGTAAGTAATTCTGTTTATCTCCAAATACATGTTTTCTTACTAGTCTTATAATTTATAATAAAGATCTCTGTTGTGTTTTTGTGCAGAAGGACTAGAAAATTATCAAGCTTTTGTTGATTCAGAAGATGGGTATTCATATTATTACCCTTCTGACTGGAGGGTAGGTTCAATTGAAGGATTTGCAACTTTGGCAATAAACCTGTAACAAAAAATTTCATTATCCTAGCTACTAGACAGTAATTAGATTTGCTCTTGTTCAGGACTTCGATTTTAGGGGGCACGACTCAGCATTCAAGGATAGATATCTGCCATTGCAAAATGTTAGATTGAGTTTTATACCAACTGATAAAACAGACATCCATGAATTGGGTCCAATGGAAGAGGTAAATAATTGGGCTCTGAATGTGTTCGATTGTTGGTTTTTGTCAATTCTTTTCTGTTTCCCGATCAATTTTTATTGTTTAGCAGGTAATTTTCAATTTGGTGAGGCACAAGTTTTCAGCACCAACTCAAAGGCCTACTATATTTGATATGCAGGAGGTGAGTTTGCTTGACATTCTTTTATCTAACAAATCCAACCTTTCATAGGTTTAAAGCTGTGGAATAAAAGGGAAACTTAGTAAATTTAAACGAAAGTTTAAGCTTCATGTTTTGTTGCATTCACAGTCTAGATAAAGAATTGAATGACATATGACACTGATGACTGCTTACTTTAAGTGAAAAACCTTTATCAACTGATTTTACCAACGATATTCATTTGTTCTATGAATACTATTATACTCTAATTAACTGAATATTCACTGACTGCAGCGGACGATTGACGGAAGAAACTACTATACCTTTGAGTATGATCTGACATCTCCAAATTTTTCTCGAACTGCCTTTGCAACCATAGCCATTGGCAATGGTAAGATAAACCACTTTCAGATTTAGTCATGTGTACATGCTCTCTATATTAGTTAATGTGGTAAGTTGTGGTCCATATTTTTTACTTTTTACACTCGGAAACGTAATGATAAGAGAACCTTTCGACCAAAGCTAGGACACATTAGCTGACGTATACAAATCTGCTGCCGCATTATGTGATCAGATTATGTGGTTCATATAGCATCACTCTAATTTCTAACCTAGTAGATGTGTTAGGAGCAACCAATTAGATCATGTCTTAGATGTAACAATCACATTGGTTGCTGGTTTATATCCTTCTCACTAGAACTTACAATAGAACATTGTTAGACTAAAACCAAAAAAAAATTAAAATATTGCAACACTGTAATTTGCTTCATCAGGTAACTGTAACTGCTAGTTTCCTTTTGCCTTTTTACCAGGGAGATATTACACATTGATTGTTGGAGCCAACGAAAGACGTTGGAGAAGAGTTAGGAACCAACTTAAAGTAGTAGCTGATTCTTTCAAGGTACTTGACATCTGAGATGTTGGTGTATATAGCAAATTCCCCTGTAATTCCCAGAATCTGCTGGTAGATTTTTTTTTCCTCCATGACAATCAGCGGTTAAGTTCCTTGTTCATATACATATATGACGATATTTCCTTTCAGCGCTTTTGTAAGTTTTGATTTTAATCTAATTTATCTCCTTCAATTGGGAAAAGAGACAATTATGTTCTTAAACTACTGGGGCAGTTAATAAGTCATTATCGGTCATGGCAAAAATGCATAGCCAGTTTGATCTACAGAGCAAAATATATATGATTTCCAACATACTGCTTCTGTTTGTGAATCTATAACAGTTGAGAAAGAGCAATGATAATGTAACAATAAAATTTGAAAAAAATGGGTGCCCTGAGATACTAATAACTTTCAGGTGGATGTTACTAAGATGCCCCTTATCCCATAACCTTAAGATAACTTTCACAAGTTTTCTTAATTTAGCAGTCAGTAACTAACACAATTACTAGGAGCAACTTAAAACAACTGTCTCAACACTTACTGTTTTCTTTTCTGAACAAATTGTAAGGAAAATGTGAAATAAGAACTAAAAGCAAGTACACTGCAGACCAGCCGGAGGAATCAAAACTGAATTACAACATTTTCTCTACTGACAAACCAAAATGTAAAAAAGAAAAAGAAATGACAGGCTCAAGCCTCTTTGATTCACTATCAAATCAATATACCAAGGAGACAAAGCGCAATCTTGAACTGAGAATGCGAGTCTCCAAAAGAATATGCGTCAGACAAACTGCTCTGAGTACAAGTTCTTGAGCAGTCACCGATCCTTCTCACCCACCCAAAATCCACAAACCCTATTTGAAGATCCTACATCTGAACAATATTAACTGCCACCACCCTCAACTGAAAAATAAACATACTTACAAACCCATCCAATCTCTTCTTCCCCCTTTCTACAAACTCCCACCAGCCCATCAAAATCTATAAAGATCAGCAAATGGGTGGAATGAGGACTTGACTAAATATAAATTTACATCAATTACAGACCAATACCTATACAAGTCGATGCTGCCGAAGACCCTTTCCAAAGTGAGGTTGCATTAACCGAACATACAAACCGTTTGTTGTTACCAAGGATTCATGGGTCCCTTGTTCCACTATTCGGCCACTATTGAGAACCACAATGTTGTCGACATGCCTCATCATAGCTGCTCTGTGAGCTATAAGAATTGTTGTTTTGTTTCCCATGACCAATGTATCCAGAGCTTCCTGCACTACACGACTTGATTCAGACTCAATTGAAGAACTGGCCTCGTCCAATAACAAGATGGGTGCATTTTTTAGCACTACCCGTGCAATGGCAATTCTTTGCTTCTGTCCAGGTGTCAGATCCACACCCCTCATGCCCACATGTGTGTCGTAACCATGCGGCAAGCTACTGATGAAATGGTGAGCGTTCGCTATTCTTGCTGCTTCTTTCATCTCGGCTTCTGTTGCATTATGCCTTGCATATATTATGTTTTCCCTTATGGTTGTTGAGAAGATAATTGGTTCCTGTTGAATGAGACCCAGGTGGTTCCTCAACCATCTCAGATTAAACAGCTTCAGATCTCGGCCATCCAGTAAAACTTGACCAGCAACTGGATCATAGAACCTCTCTATCAAAGAGATAATAGTGCTTTTTCCTGACCCTGAAACTCCCACTACTGCTACAGTTTGTCCTCCACTGATTTTGAGACTAAAATTGCTCAAAACCAAAATTTCGGGACGTGACGGATAACAGAAATCAATATTTTTCAGTTCGATGCTTCCATAGACATTAGGGGGTTTGAGTCCAGAGTTATCATCTGGGTCAATCTTAGGAGCACGATCTATGATTTCAAACACTGAAGTGAGGGATTTCCTCCGTTTAAGTATGTATGGAGCCAGGCCAAAAGGCTCAACAAGCGCAAAGGTTGCAAAAGAGAAGACCATGTACTCCTTCAGACCTGTGGGCAGATCCACCTGGCCATTTTTAATAGAGATGGCAGTGTACCAGAGTAGAAGAGCGTTGCAGCCAAAAAGCAGAAACTGTGAAAAGCCAAAGGCAAAACCGATTGCCATTCCATGAAGGAAGCTCTGCTTGAATATTTTTACCAGTTGCAATCTGTAGAGTTCCATTACCTTGTTACCAGCACAGAATGCCACGACAGTGTAAATGTTTCTAACCGCATCCTCGAGGACCAAAGATGCTTTCCTATGCATCTCCTGAATACCTCTTGAGAACCCCGCAAGCCACAGCTTCTGCAAAATGCAAATTCATGAATCTCAGGCTTTCTTGTGGAAAAGAGACAGCATACACATTTATTGAGGCATTTAAGTAGAGGTCATGGATCTAGATGGATAAAAGTCGCATGTAATGGAGGAAATAAATGACGAAATGAGGTTACTTTTTTATCGATAGGCACAACTCCATATGGTATAGTCTGATAAAAAAAAAAAAAAAAAAAACTCCATATGGTATAGTCCAACTATCAAACTGTATCCTAATCTTCTGATCTAGAGCTACTTATTTGGATTGCCAGAGAAGAAGTTAATTTCAGAGCATAAGGTCCCATACTGAGACAGTTACAAGTCACCCCATACAAAATGAACCAGTTTCATGCGGTACTGAACCAGGTATTCAGGAAGATAAACCTTAGGTTCTTTGTCCATTAAAAAATCAAATGACAATCGTAAGTCGTTGCAGATGCAATGAACATGGATGAGATATCTGCAGGGAATTCAAGTGCATATGCAAGAGAAGGTAAACAAGAAACCAAAAGTCAACTTAAGCTAATTATATTTATCATCATCCAAACAACAGTTTTCAACTGAAAGCCAATATATGTTCTTAATTTGCTAATGGACATGAATGAAGTAAATAAAAGTAAACCAACTAACTAGCAATGGCATCAATGAACCTTTCCTGGAATTTTAATATAGAATAATCAATAATGCCTCAAAGGTTAATTAAAGATTGATCATGAAGTATCTCATCTGCTCGATTCCACTAATTACGTCTTATGGGAGCAGTTGACGTTCTTTTAGTACAAGGGAGTAAGGGACACCCGATGTCTTACAAAGTTGAACTATTCTAGTGGACAGGCAAAGGTACATGTGATCTATTATGGATAGGTTCCTTCCTGCCATGTACTGCATGATTGATGGTTCGAAGAAACACTCTCACCTCTTTCATTCACTGCCAGTTCGGAAAGGAAATTTGGTTAAGTTTTACAACATCTTACAGTAAAGGCCCACATATGCTATTTTCACCGAGATAAATCATAAATGATCCTTACATGGCTAATTATGGGACAACAACATCCTCCAATGCAACCAAATGGACCTTTAACCAGTTCTTCTAGCCCACAACTCCCCAACAAAAAGGTAGCTTAAAAATGTTCTCCAAGCCGAAGTTGCCCCACATCACTGACCCAAGAATGGGTTTTGGCCCACTACTACAGGCTACAGCCCATCGACAGTTTGCTATCACTGTCTACTCTTCCCCACGTACCATATGGTTTTTAAAGGAATAACAAGATAGTAACGGAAACATAATAACAATAATAATCATCATTATCATCTACGTCTTATCCCAATATGGAGTCGGGACAAGGATCTAATTTTGACATTCAACTTTATTGTGAACCATATATTCAGTATAGGCATGACTTCAGAACTTTCTTTCTTTTTTTCCAAAAAGGAAGAATGTCTTTAGATCTTTCCTCCCTGCTTCCATCCACATCATTTCTGTTTACCTCTCACCTTTTCAGAACCGTCAACTTTCACCAAATCGCATCCTTTTATTGGTGCCACGGTTGAATGTAAGAAACATATCAATAATATTGGGAACCAAGGCCTTAAATTTAGCACCAGAATAGCTTTCATTCCATAAGATATATGAGCTATAAATCCTCCAATTCCTAACCATGCAATCTTCACAGAATGCAGAGATGCACTATGACACATTGACACCATGTTACATCAGGTCTCTCTAATTACTTGAAGAAGAAGAACATAGATGTTCCCATCTTTTCCTTCACACACTCCCAACCCAAAACACTAATCTCATCAACTACAGTTCCTTACAGTATTTGACTACCATTCATGCTGAAACACTCATTTCTAACAAGAAAGTTGCTTCCTTCCCTCTTCCTTGCTATGCCCTACTAATGGTAAACCAAACCCACTATTGAATGAAGTAAAAGGATTATCTGGTCCATTATTTTTTTATCTTATGAAAAGAAAGGGGATTTCTTGTGCTTCTCTATCAGCATTAAGATAACGAAAACTTCTAGCGCTACATTCATACTGTAGACAAGATACTTCAGGAAACTACAGATGTTAATAGAAACTATAAGATGTATAAACAAATATTTAATAGGTAGACAAATGAACAGAAAAATGAGAGTTGGCCAAGAACTGTGTTGAAATTCACAATTAAATGCTTTTTTGCTTTAGAACATACAGGATTGAGTGCAAACCTGTGCAATGGCAGAGACAGTAAGAACCGGTAGGGTCGCCAAAGCCACAAGGGCCAATCGCCATTCTAATAGCATCCCAATAAGAAGAGCCACAATTACAGCTGTAGTGTCCTGGATAAAGATAGAAAGCCGGTTGCTGAAAGCAGCACGGACAAATGTAGCATCATTTGCCAAGCGCATGGATAAGTTATCAGCACTGTTTTCTTCTTCATCAAACCATCCAACTTCATTCCGCAATATTGCTGGATAGCAATGAAAATGCTTTAGCTCAAAATGAAGAGTCTAAATGTTACATAGGAAGCACATAAAGGAAAACAAAAAGCATCGAACATGAGTACCTGAGAACATCATTCTCCTAACTCGTTCAGTCATTTTCTCCCCCATTATACCAAAATAGAAGTGCTGCAAGAAGTTGGCTACGACTGTTGCAATTCCCATGCCCACAATGACCATGCACCATTTGTCCACTTCATTTCGTAGGTGATGACCATCATGTCTATAATACGTGACCATAATCAGTGCAAGAACATATGCAAGAAGAGGATTGAAAGAACCAAAAATAGCAGCACCGATGCTCCCTAAAAGGCAATAAAGCCACTCCGGAAAGCTGAGCTCTACAAGCCTCCAAATTGATGGAGGTTTCTGATGCTGTGTATCCTTTGAATCTTTCTGCTTTACAGGCATATCATCAAATGTACTGAGGGGTCGACTAAAATCCTTTGAGTGGGAGCGCTCATTTTCAGGATCAGATAGTAGAAGTGGTGAAATAGGGGATTCAGGGTCCGAGCCAGTTGATGTCTGTTTTGCAGAAGGAATATCAATTTTTGGTAGCTCAGGTAATCTCATCTCAAAACTGTCCTGCCTTTTTATGGATGGTGTCTCATCCCCAACCACCAATGGCATCCCATTTTCAGATATTTGCTCTGAAGGTGGGCTCTGAAGTTTCGGCGATTCTTGTGAGTTAAAGGTGCCATCTGGGGGCCAAAATGCATGGATACCATGCACCCGCTGAAGAGAGGGTGACTTAAGCATCTTAGGAGATGATGGTTCTTGAGAACTATGACCTGCTGACAAATCCTTCTCAATTTGACTAGTTGTGGTCTCTTTGTTCCTTATCGGAGTCCTGGATGAGAATATAGAAAGTAAATAAAAATCACTTCAACAGCATCCTGCTAAAACAAAACTAGAAAGAAAATTAAGGATCCAATGCAAGAAAATGGATCACTTTAGAAAACGTTACAGGAAAATTTTGACCCACAGATAATATCCACAGACTTGCTAACTATATCACTAATGAATATGGCAAAAAGGTATCCACAAATAGTCATTAACAGACGAGAAGAAGATCAGAGCAAGGAGTCTCCCAAACAAGCACCTTCAATAGAAGAAAAAGCTTAACCAGAACAAGAACAAGGTATGCATGCTCAGATCTCAGAAATAAGAAACAAGCAATTACATGTAACTTGCAGATCTCGATAAGGATGCATCACCCCTGTTAACGACAAATATTGGTAACCAATATGTAAAATGATGCAAAAGAAACCTCATTGAATAAAATGTTTGGCATTCTTCACTAGTTTTGCCCAACCAGAACTTACTTATGGACAATGGTCTCTTCTTCTGTTTAATTTGAAACATGAAATAGTGGACGTCAATTGCAAAATACCTCTTAGGAAGCTTTGCTGCTTCTTCACATCTAAGAAGCTCCATGTATAGACCATCCAGGGTTAACAGTTCATCATGTGTACCCATTTCAACAAGGTGGCCCTCCTCCATCACAGCTATATAGTCAGCATTTCTTATAAGGCTAAGCCGTCGAGCTATTATTATAGTTGTTCTTCCCAACATGAGGATATCCAGAGCCTCCTGAACAACCCTTTCTGCTTCAAAATCAAGGCCACCAGTAACCTCATCAAGCAGAAGAATAGATGGATTTGAAAGCACTGCCCTAGCTACAGAAAGTTTTATCTTCTGTTCTTCTGTTAATGCCAAACCAGCTCTACCCACCTGAAATGCATAGATAATGAGAAAACTAACAGAAGACATAATAATTTAAGACACAAACCATCAATGGTTATATGCTTAATGTGTTATCCCTTTTATATAACTCTTACCTGTGTTTCATATCCTTTCTCAAGAGAGCTTATAAAGGTATGTGCATGTGCTATTTTAGCAGCTTCTTCAATCTGATCAGAAGTAGCACTGGACCGCCCATAAGCAATGTTATCTCTAATGCTCAAACTTAGCAAGGCGGGCTCCTGAGTGACCAATCCTATTTGGCTTCTTAACCATTCTAGTTTCAGGTTTTTAATATTCTCACCATCCAAAAGGACTTCTCCTGCATCAAAAAAATTCAAAATGCATTGGGCATTAAGTTCTCCAGCGAACCCTTAAATAAAAAGACAACAGTAGGAAATGTGGACGCACAAGATATGAAAGCTGCACAACCACAATACCTAATGTAGGATCATAAAACCGCTCCATTAGAGGAATTATACTACTTTTTCCTGAGCCATTCCTGCCAACAAGTGCCACAGTTTTTCTAGCAGGTACAGTCAGGTAAAACTCACTAAGGATAGGTATTTCGGGGCGAGAGAGGTAGCTGAAATATACGTTTCGGAACTCAATGTTTCCTTGCACAGAAACTAAGGTATTTCCATCCTGATTGACAGAAGAGGTTGAACGGCTTATCATCTCATATAGTCTATAGGCAGCGATTCGACCCTGCTCAAATGAATAGAAATTTGTTGCTGCTTGATTCAGCCCACTACAAGTAATAAAAAGATTGCAATTAAGAAATCTGTATAGAAAAGAGATTATAAATATGCATGCGCAAAAAGAATGAGTACAAGATACTTACAGGCCGCTCAAAATAACAGAAAATAAGGCTATTATGATTTCACCACCATTGGCTTTTCTGTGTGTAACCAGAAACCTTCCAACCCAAAGTTGCAAAGCACATGAACAAATTGCAAGTCCATATGTAAATCCAAGTCCAAGGCCTTGCACAAGACTTATCAATATACCATATCTCAGCGTTGCTTGGAGCGAAGTAGCATAAGAATACTTGGCCAATGTTTCATTTGTGAAAGCATATAAGGTCCTAATGTAAGATATTGCCTGCACAAGTAAGAAAACTATGTTTCATTACCAAATGATCTTCATGGAACACTTCACTAGAATACAATGCAACTAATTCATATATCTAGCTCGAATAATTTTCAGCGGAAGTATGTAATGAGTCAATACAAACCACTATACTTTATGATCTCATTCAGTTTCAGGGTATATAAAAGGCAATAACCTGTTCAGCTATGCTCGCTGCTTCAGCATATGCATCTTGAATATTTTCAGCAAGCCTGTGGAGAAATATGTTAGATATTCCACCTGCAGCAACAATAAACGGGCCAGTGGCTAATGTTATGAGTGCAATCTGCCAGCAGTTGATAAACCCAATGACGAGACCACCAAAAAATGTCGCCATGTTATGGATATAGTTTCCAACCTGTTACATCAAAGCTCTATTATGAGAAGTGGAGAATTTCCATGAAGCAAACCAAATTCTTGAAAGCAGGAAAATGTTACAGAAAAATGTATATTTCTCGATTGCACAAAGCAACTGTATTGAAACTAAAGCATACTTTCTCACTGAGAGCAGACTGAATAAGCAGCACATCACTCAATACTTGGCTCACAATATCCCCATTGTTCCCATATGTGTCAAAGAAGCTCATGTCCTGGTTAAGCAACACTTGAACGTACTTTGACCTTATGACAGCAGTCTGCCTCTCCCCAGTCAGAATCCAGCATGATACCTCTATTATATGCAATTAATTAGTGTTGAAATTGCGAGCAAGCTTCATCTACAATAGACAATACTGTAAGAACTGACAATGACGAAAACTTTGTTCTTACCAATCCAAGCAGCCACAAAAACGCCCAACGCTATATAAACAATATATAGAGCATACTGCAGCAGAAAAAATAACAAATTAAAATTGATTCTGGATGAATTAATGGATGAAGATGCATTTCGAACCAAGGTTAAGACAGTAACAAGATTAAGAAAGAGTAAACAAATCTTCTCCTCAAGCAACTTTACTAATTTAGCACAAACAAACGCAAATTTACTAATCAAACAAACATATAAACCTAAATAAACTAGAAAGGCTACTCCTTTCGAAAAATGAAAATTAGGTTTTCGAAGACTCACCTTAGTGAACTCCTGAAACAACTCATTAGAATTCTGGGTAGGCTCCTTAAAGCTTAGCAACTGAATAATCTTCCCGAAGAAATGTAAATACACAACAAGTGATGCCCCATGAGCAGCTGCAGCTGACGATCCAACAACCATTAGAAACCAATCAAATCCATCAGCATGAGCAAATAATCTCGAGAAAGGAACAGCAGCAGGCGGCGGCTCGATCTCCTCCGACTCATCAATCCCCTCTTCATCATCCACCGTTACTGACTCAACGTTGGAATCTAAATACGGAGACGGCGATTCCGGTGGCTCAGAAACCTCTGAAACCGGCGTTAATGGTTGTATATGAGGTGGTGACCACCCGAATAAACCTCTTGATACCATCATCTTTACTAAAAATTAGTAAACCCTAAACCCTAATTCATCAAAACCTTAAATAATACATGCAAACACAAAATTAAAAAAACAGAGACAATTGCAGCGGATCTAGGCGTAAAGTTTGTTAATTTTTAGCATTTCCTTGAAGGTTCTTCAATAATCAAAGATTAAACCTAGAGTCCATCACGAATTGAAAACTCGATCAAACACTAGGCCAGGCCTGTAGAGAGAGAAAGAGTTTTAGAGAGAGAAAGAGAGAGAGGTCTCCTCCTTGTTCTAACGGTCGTTTTTGAAGCAACTATGAAATTTTCTTCTTTTTCTCGGTCGCCCATTGGCAGTTACCGGCGTTACGAGCGAAGAATTTTTTTTTGTTTTTTTAATTTATTTTAATTTATTTATTTTTCTACCGCCAACAACACCACCACCACCCAACGCAGACATCATTGTGCCTCGCCAGTCCATTCCACCTCGTCTCTGTTTCTCTTTTTCTCTCACCTCCTTCAACTATTTCTATAATTCTTAAAGGACCTTTTTGGAATTACCCGATGATTTAGTGCTCTGGTCAAATTGGACTTATCCTTTGCCCTAGCTTTAGCGGTTTAATTTAAATTCAATGGAATGAGACACTTTGAGATAGTTCAACTACAACTTGATATTCCATCATTAAAAAATTTAAAATTTAATTAAAAAATAAAAATTGATATTTAAATTAGTTAATTCGATTGAGAGAGTATATATACAGAGTTTTATAAACGCACCGCTTGTTCTGATTAACGATTTTCCAATATTCATTTTTGGGGATTGTATAATTTTTTTTGTTGGACTTAAAGTCTTTTTTTAAGAAGTTTAGTATATGGGGTTTTCTATTTTTTGAATTTAATGTCATTAAACATTTAATCTATTAAAAGCAAGACTTTGATTTTCTAAATGTTTGTATTTATTTTTTCATTAAATTTCTGATTTGTCCTTATTTATGTTAAATATCACCGATAAAAAAAATTAAACTATGAAAATTACAATTTACATATTTCCCACACAATTGGAGTCCTAGTCGACTTAATTTTTATTTTTTCTCTTAACAGTCAACAATAAGGGACTAAATTTGTAACATTTTTTTTTCACTGAAAGCAAGCTGCATGCTCGTCATTTTCCTCAAATCCCTATCATAGTATATCAATTAATTAGTACTATTCTTTGGTTCTACTGATGTTCCTTCCTGCCGTAAGCACGGTCGAAGCTAGGTCATCAATAGTCGTAAGATGTGAATAAGTGAAAATAGGTGAAAATCCGACCTCTATCAGGTCAGGTGCAAAAAAAAAAAAAAAAAAGCCCAGTTTCTTTACATCATTTTTCTTTTTCTACGTTAAAATACTTGATGGTTAAAAATTGATCTAGTTGATTTGAATAAGGATCAGACCCCGATACTGATTCTAAGAACCATGATTTAAATCGTGGAATAGTCCACGTACGAAATCTTGACAACCAATTTACAAGACCAAGACCGCCTTCTTTCTTCAACATTTTTTTTAATTATTTTTAATTAAGGATCAGAATTTGATCTAATACAGAAGTTTCTCAGGCTTCCAATTTTACTATTTTAAGGTATACTGAGAAATCCCATAAAAGCTCAGCCTCGTTGGAATTGTTCATTGCACGTGAATGACACCTACTTTTAGGTCTTAAATTACTAAACGTAATCTCGTTGTTTGTATAATAATAATAATAATTAAAGATTATTCGAAAGTTTAGGTTTTCATAGCCAGGCATGTTTTTCTATTGTTTTAGCAAATTTGACATGCCATCCTCAAAATTTGCTTGGAATTAGAGATACCCACCTTAGATTGTGGTCAATATCTGTTGACCAGCCTATGAACATGACCCGCATCCATTGGGTGGGAGTCACGCAGGTAATTGTTGCACCCAATTTCTCTATTTTAGAGTTGCCTCATCCAAAAAAAAATGTCCAATTGTTGTCAACGTATTTATTGGATTTATAAAGATAGTCTAAGAATTGATTTTCGGTAAAAATAATTTAAATAATAAAAAAATCATCCTCACCCAAATTTTCAATACAAAAAAAATAACCAAAGGTGTTGATTGAGAAGTCGGTCACCATATGTAAATTTTTATCAACAAAAGTTGATTTCCGCATCTTTGATTTTGTTGTTGCGATGCTATGGGAATGCGATTTTTGTTCATCCGGTTGAGAGCAAAATCGCCCATCATTTAGTAATGGGGTGTTATAATAGTGGAATGATCGTTTAACATAACATAAATGGCTAAGTTCCAATTGGTCGTTGAAAAAAGAAAAGAAAAAAAAATTAAAAAACCAATGACTAAGTGGTTTCGCTCACCTACATTACAAAATGGGTGAACAAGATAACATTGAGCAAAGAACGACACTCCAGGGTATTTTGGTCATTTAAAGAAAAATGGTGGTTACAGTTATACTTGGCCCCCGTAGAAAATTGCAGCTACAAGCGGATAAGAAAGCAGAGTAGAGAGAGAGAGAGAGGTCGGGTGGTTAGAGAGAGAAACAAAGATAAGGTGTGCCCAGTGCCCTCCACGCTGCCTGCTTAAACCTTCTCTTAAGCTTCAACCACAGTTTTGCTCTGTTCTTTCCCATAAACAATGGCGTCTCTGCAAAACTCACCTTCAATCCATCGGACTCTGTTTCTCAATGCTTCTTCTCAGGTTATCTCTCTCTATTCCTCTGTTTCTCATTAAAAATGGATTATTTAACACTGATTACATGTTTCAGGTAGGGTTACAGAAGCCAGGTGTTGTTACTTGTTCTAGAAGAGGTGTTGCTTTTCTCGTTAGGGCAGAGCAAACGATGTCCCCCCGTCAAGGTAAAATTTTACTCCCTTCTCTTTCGCTCGGCTGTAAAATTTTACTTCTTTATGGTATCTGTAAATTGTAATGACCATATTGTCACTGCAATATGAGTAGAAATGCTAGTAAGTTTTTAATTGAAATGATTCTGATTCAATTTTAGGTTTTAAGTTGCACTGGTGAACTTTTGGTCCTCTGAATTTTGGGTATTGAGATTATGGCATATTGGACTAGATTGGACATGAACTTTTATTGATTATTTTATGCAGATAGACCTGGGAGACGTCAAGCACTTGTAGTAGGAACAATTGGGGCTTGGGTTTCTCTAATTAATCCAACTTCTGCATCATGTAAGTCCTAGGGTTCTCTTTGTTTTGTTATTTTTTATTTTCTTGGGAAGAATTGTAGGGTTTCCCCGTCTCGTCATTCATTATTTAATGCTTAAGTAGCATTGAAAGCACGCCTGCTGATTGTGCAGTGCGTTGGTTCCTTGAATAAAATGATGGATGATGTCCTAAGAGAACACCCTTCATGTGGCTCAGTTGCTGCAGAAGCTAAGAAAGGATTCCTGGGTGTCTTAGACAAGAAGGATGGATACGAATTTCTCTACCCATTCGGGTGGCAGGTTCGTATTGCTATACATTTTTTTCGCCTTTATTATATAAAACCATGTTCAAAGTTCACTAACTTTCACCTATAACTTGTGGCCCCTTCTTATGGTTGATCTAGATGGCCAATTATACACAAATGATTGGATTGCCATCTTGTTAAAGCCTTCTTTTTGTATCAGGAAGTATCCATAGAAGGGCTAGATAAAGTAGTCAAAGATGTGATTGAACCATTAGAAAGTGCGAGCGTGACGATGATCCCAACTAGCAAACAAGATATACGAGACCTTGGTTCCCCACAACAGGTTCGCCTTACTCTCTATACAGCGTCTGCAGAATTAGACCAGTGTTCACATGGTTTCTATTGTTCATCCATTTGATTACTCTTGAGTCTTTGCTTACCTTTTTCACCTGATTAAGATGTTATTTCTTCAATGATTTCAGGTTGCTGAAGTTTTGATAAAGAAGGTTTGGGCTTCTCCTTCAGAGAAAACCAAGCTAGTTGAGGCAACAGAGGTTAGGCTTCCTAGTATGCTTTTGTTTTACTAAAAGGAGTAAAACATTTTTCCAGTTTCTCCGGCTATGTGCACAATATAATCCACCTCCTTTTAAACCTAAAAGAATCTGCTTCATGTTGTTAAGCTAACGAATTGGTACAAATACTTCGCTACGTCTAGATGAGAGGTATTGTGTTTCATGACTTGAATCATTTTTTGTGTTTCTTTGTATGAATGCAGCATGAAGTTGATGGGAAAGCTTATTACACAATTGAGTTCATTGGTCAGACTCCAAACTATACTCGTCATGCCCTTGCCGCAATCTGCATTGGGAATGGTATGAAGCTAAATCACCATCTCTCTCGCTCTGTACCTGGCTCATGAACACAGCTAAATATCTTTGAAGACCCCTCATATTAATTTTCTGAATAATTCACGCGATTTTATAAAATAAAAGGAATGAATGGTTAGGTGTAAGCTCACTTGTATCACAACACCATAATCTTATGAATGCCATATGGTCTGGCCAGCCAAGATCATCAAAAAATTTACCATCAAAACCTAGCTTTGGGCCTGTTTGGGAATAAGAAAAATTCCCATTGATTATGATGGAAAAAACTCCGACCCACTTTACCATCTGGATTTCTGGCCAGAAGCACATATATTTCCGTTCTTTTTCAGTTCTTCTAATCTTGATCCTTTGACAAAGCAGGTCAGGAAATAAGAGACTGAAGTTACTAAAGCTGATAGCTTCAATTGTGTCTTGCTGGTATTGTAATATATTATATGTCTTCTCATTTGGGAATGTGGCATGTCCTTGGCAGGAAAATTTTACACTTTCACAACAGGAGCCAACCAGAGGAGGTGGGAGAAGATGAAAGACAAGCTGCACACTGTTGTTGATTCATTCAAAATCTTCAACGTTTGAAGAGGTTGTCCATATTTCTTGTTCGCACTAAGAACAAGCACCATTTTTTTTCTTGTCAGTTGATTTTTTTCCTGAGTTGTATGCAATCCGATCACATAAGCACCCATTGTTTGTAATCTCTTAATCATAATACTTGACTTGGTTGAAAATGCGGCTGGCGGCATTCCTTTTTCTCATGTTTTGCCTTCCTAAACTATCTCTACTTCCTCTTAACTGATGTAAAGAGGTGACGCTCCTGCTCTGGAACCTCGCTCTTGCGAACTTTCTACAGAGGCTCACCGACTTTAGAACATTTTTTAATTCGACGCTTTGACAGTACCAATCCCACACAAGCTCCCCGCTTTGGTTACTTGCTCGGGCACTACCAATCCCGCACACGCTTCACTCCACACTTTGGTTACTTAGCATCAGAACCAACACCATTGTTGGCTTACTCCAAACTTTGGTATGGAATGAATCAAGGGATCACTAAAGCCTCATTGTTGCACCTTTTGCTTCCGGGGCAGCCGACTTCCGACATCCATTCTGGCAAAGCCAAGGGTGAGGCTCCATGTAAATGAAAGGGTCACACAAGATAACAGACAAAGCTACCAAATGATATTAATACAAGATGGGGGTCAGCACTTAGTAACCAAAACCTTGGTATAGGGGTGACGCTCCGGCTCCGGAACCTCGCGCTCCCGCTCCAAACTACGCTCCGACGCTCCCGCTCCGAAGGTATTTTAGAACTAAGAACATTTTTTAATCGGCCGCTCTGACGCTCCCGCTTCCACTTTTGTTCCCGCTCCGACCCGCGCTCTGGTTACTTAGGGTCAGCAGAAAACATATTTCAGCACACTCCATTACATTTAACGGGAGCTTTTCTTTGACTTTCGTCTTTTACGTAGTTGCAACTGTGCAACTCCATTAAACACAGTTGCAACTCAAACGTAAAACTGTGCAACTTCATCAAACGTCGTTGCTTCTTACCATTCTCGTGCAAAGAACTGTGCGCTAAATTCTTTTAAAAATTGAGGCCCTTCTTCCTGGATTTATTTGTTAGATAAGGGATCAAATACCCCCATTGGGAATGCGGCATTGTGCCCAATGCATAGAGGAGATCCATTTAGAATTTAGATCCACATTGCTGTTAACTATAATTGCTCTCCCAAAAGCATTAATATTAAACCTTAAAAGATCAAAACCTCCGGCTACTTGTAAATCAATCAGAAACGAATTTGCAACACATTCAAACCGTTATATGTGAGCAAAAACTTTTAACCATAAATGTAGTAGCACCAGTAAAGCAAAAGGAGGGAACTTGCTAGAACAAATTAAGGTTACTCAGTCAGCTTGCAAAAGGAGAGCATGCACTCCTAACTAAAATAAAGTGAATCGCATAACTAAACAAATACAAATAAGATAAAACTTGTTTCAAACTGTCAACACAACTTTGTAGCCCTATCTATCTGCTAAAAATTGACTAAACAAAACAACCTTAGTTTGTCACTTAAGCGACAAATTTCCTCAACAGAAACTTCAGCCCAAATCTAGATAATACCAATCTTGTTTGCCACATCCAACGCATCATAATCTGGGGTCAACCGAACATAAGCCTTCTTGGTTCCATCGGGCCTGAAAACACAAGACCAAATCCAAGTACATAATGATCAGGCTAATGATTCAGTAGAATAGGAACATAAAGGTATCAAATGCTTGAGATTGACGACTATAGTATTTCATATTATCAAAAAATTAAAAGTAAGCTTTTTGAATTTTATGTGTTGAATTCCTTGATAGCTTCATGAAAACTATTTGCACAGGGGTATAGGAACCAACACATTTTTTTGTCCAACATTATGAAAAAAATGAAGTAGCAACAGCCTGGTGGAGGAGATTAAGTAGGACAACAAGGCCTCGCAGGGTCACTTTTTCTTGACTTTTTTAGAAAATCAACTTCTTTAGCATAATTAAATATCTCAGACCTGGTCAAATAATAAACCTATATAGACAGGTCTAGATTGTTCATTCCAATCACATTTTCACTAAAAGGAACTGATATAAGTTTAAATTTTTATTACTGCAGAAGCTTATTTGTTCCTAAATATATTCTCTAATTAGAGAAGAAAATTTTGTTACTCATCTCAAACAATATTTTTGATACTACAAATTGGAAAAGTGCAGAAGAAGAAAAAACATAAATAAAAGTAAAGACAGAAGTTCACCTGATCAAGGTATTCACTTTCTTGGTTTGAATGTCATACATCTTCTTAACTGCAGCCTTGATCTTCTTCTTGTCTGCACGTATGTCGACAATGAAAACCAGGGTGTTGTTGTCCTCGATCTTCTTCATTGCAGACTCAGTTGTGAGTGGGTATTTTAGTATCTGATAGTGGTCGAGCTTGTCCCTGGGAGGTGCACTAATGCGAGGGTACTTGGGGTTCCTTTCCTTCTTCAATGTCTTTGGACGATGAAATGTGACAGATGTACGGATCTTCTTTGCCTTCTTTTTCAAGGTTGAGGCACCTGATTTAACTGCCTTGGCAGCCTTCAAGGCCTGTGCCTTGGGATCAGCTTTCTTTGTGGCTACTGCATAAGATACAAAAAACCTATATTCAGGGTTGTACTGCTAGGAAGATAAAACGAACATATAACACATTTTACTAAATACAAATCTATTGAAACTTAACAATTCAATGACACAATGGACCAAATCATCACATACTAAAGGTCTAAAGCCATCCAAATTTCAAAGAAATCTATTGAAAAGTAATAATCATTACAAGCCAAATGGATCAAACAATAAAAATAAACCATCCAAATCTTGAAGTGAATATTGATTGAACAGAAAAACCTGGTGGTTAAAAGAATGGAGAAGCAATCAGAGGGTGACTACTACATCACTAGTCAGAGAATCCACAAGTAAGAAACTTGATAACCATGTTCCTCAAACCCATCCCAATTTATGATTATGGGGTGTTCCCACATAGCCACATGTGCTAACTCCAAACAAAAGAAAATGAAACACTCAAACACAATACCTATAGGATAAACAATAAAACGCCATAAAACATTGAAGTGTTATCAGTTCACTGAGTTGCAAAACTTCATTACTTGAAGAGAAATTTATATTGCTAAGACAATTATTATACGTGACATCAATATCAAATGTATACATCTCAAGATCCAATGGGTCGTGTTTGGTTTTCTAACCAAGCAGTACATAGACATAACAAAAACTTTGATAAAATACCATAAGATTTCTATATTTCCCAAACGTTAAGTTCCATGTTTTAGAGCCACATGAAAGAGAAAATGACAACTAGATGTGTTTCTCTAAGAGATTTTCAAGATCAAAAAAAAAAAAAAACAAAGAAAGATAAAACCATCAGATTTCTTGATGTAGAAGCCCTCCAACTGGGATCCACTAAAATGGTTGTTAGCATCAAAACCCTAACATGGCTAAAACCCACAAAACAAACGGTGTTTATATATCTTAAGAATAGAGTAAACAAAAAAATCTGAAAGTGTGCAGCATAAGAAACCCATGAAGCCATCCAAAATGCAACAACGAATCCATTAATTTCAAATCCAGCTAAATCAAGAGTTGCAGATACTAATTAAAGGGGAAAATAGTAGATTACCTTTGGACGGAGGAGCCATTGGTTGCTAAAGAAACTAAACCTTACCTGCCTAAACCCCAATCAAAAGAACACCAAAAAGATAGTTAACACCGACGAAACCCTAAAACAAAAACAAAAAATCAAACTTGTAAAGATTTGTTAAGTTCGCTTTTAGTTCTTAGAACAAAGCAACAGACCTTCAGAAGTAGTAGCAGAGATACCGCGGCTCTTAGGGTTTCGGGGAGCATGAAGAAGAACAAGTTATATGAAATTAGTTGTTCAAATTACCATACTATCCCTATTTTTTCATAACATTTACTAAATGAACCTCATATGACATATCATTTGGTTGGACTGGCGGGTAGTCAACAGCTAGGGCACAAAATAGCCAAGAGAAGGGCCCAATATCTTGCTAAGTGGGCCTAATCCATGAACATTTAAATCATTATGGGCCTTCTAAGAAACCCCTGACAGTATTGCTCAAAATCATTAGGGAAACTTTGGGCATGTTAGCCTTGTCAGGGGAATGGAATCGTATTCATGGAAACGTGATTCTATTCGGAATCCCATTTCCTGGGAATGTCATTCCCCCCAAAAATAGAAAAAATAGCAAATCTAATGGTTTGTTTGGAGGGGGGATTTTAAGTAGGGAATTTGTGGGAACTAGGGATTTGGTAGAAAACTAATTAGATTTATAACTAGTTTTCCACAAAATCCCTGGTCCCCACAAAATCCCTACTTAAAAGAATTTTCCTAGAATAACACCAGAATTTGACACCAGAATATTACATCTGCTGTCAAAAACTCTCGGTTAAGAAAACGTGCTCGCCATCAAACGTCGCCATCGAACGTCCAAGACAAACGTCCAAAGACAATGGCAAACTTCCTAGTTCCTAAAACAGACATATTGCAAGCTCTTTTTAAGATTGCTGAAAAATACCAAGTAAAAAATTGAAGAGCTTCCAGCCAAAAATAAATAAATAAAAATCACCCAGCTTCAATGTGCAAGTTCAACCATCAGAGAAATGGATGGAATGCTTCAAGTACAAATTGATTGAAATAAATCTGTGATTATAAACTTTGAACTCTAATATGATACATAGGAAGTTGCCTCAACAATTTACAGTAATGCACAAGTATAAAACTATGTCTGCTTATCTTGTGTTTCCCAGTCTTTAGTGTTTACATTGGGGTCGGAAAAACAAGCTAACGATCCGGGTAAATCTGATCCATAAACGTGACCCATCTTGGTTCGCTTAGTCTCCAAGTACCTCTTGTTTTCTTCGGTTATAGGTGAAATGACTGGAACTCTCCCCACGACAGCCAAACCGTAGCCCTTCAGACCAGTAAATTTGGCTGGATTGTTGGTCATTAAGCGCATAGTGCGCACTCCGATGTCCCTTAGAATCTGGTAACAGCAAGAAAACAGACTATAAAGTTACCATTATATAAATAAAACTATGAACTGTATATAATGCCATTTTGGTTTGTGATCCAAAATGGAGTTATCGGAAACTAGGATACAATCAGAAAATCTGGGTTGTATTAGTAGTATTTTAAATACCTGAAAACACGTCTGGAGTTAAATCATAAGATTTAGAACATTGTTTTCGAATTTAATCAACTGTCGGAACTGATACAATTTCACTGAAAAAACAAAATTTTATTTTTTTCGTTTTCAGATTTTGGGTTGTTTTCAGGATTGTCTCTGAATCTCATTTTTTTTAAAACAAACCTAGCCAAATGCATTTAGTCGGGAGTTTAGTATCCCTTGCTTTCAAAAACAATGAATCACATCCAGGATCATGAACCAAACACAGGCATTATATCAGTGAGAAAGACCAGTGGGTCTCAGGGAGACTAACCTGGGCTCCGATACCGTACTCACGAGCATCAGCAGCAAACCCAAGTTCAAGATTAGCATCAACGGTGTCATGCCCTTGGTCCTGCAAATTATAGGCCTGAAGTTTGTGACCCAAACCAATTCCTCTTCCCTCATGTCCGCGAAGATAAACTAAAACACCTTGGCCAGCCTGCTCAATAAGCTGCATTGCCAAAGCTAACTGGTTTCCACAATCACACCGAGCTGATCCAAATATATCCCCAGTTAAACACTCTGAATGAACCCTTACAAGAATGTCTTGCCCATGTCCAATACTTCCCTGTCAAATTAATGAAATTAAACAGAAGAACTAATTCTTCAATTATGAAAATACATGGGTGGAAATCTAAATATGATCTTGAAGATAAGAACAGTCAAGTAGTTATGAGTTATGACTCCCAATGATCCAGGCTACTTTGAGCAGTAACAGCCAAGTAGTCTAACCTAACGTATTGAAAAAGGAAAATTTACCTTTACAACGGCCACGTGCTCAGTTCCATCTAACTTTGAACGATAACAGTAAGCCTCGAAAACACCCCATTTAGTTGGCAAACGGGAAACACCAGTTCTTTCCACCAATTTCTCCCTCTTCCTTCTATACCTGAAAATATATGATGTATAAGTGTGAGTCGGCTATAACTGTTCTTTTCATTTTCAAAGATACAGGGATTAGAAAGTAGGAAGGTAGGAATGAAAAGGCACAAAAGTTGGCACTCAACTGCAACAAGTAGATAAGTTATTAGGCATGAAAAATAAGGATTTCAATCTTTAATAGCCTCAGGTTGAAGATCCTTAGAACTAAACTGGTAGCTCATATGGAGACCTAGAATTTTTTGTGCCTCTGGAAAACATCATGTAACCAAACATTCTCTTTTTTCATGGTCTGATAGTAGATAGAGAACAAATTTCAGTAAACTGAGTATCTCAAAGGTGTAAATCTGTATACATCCATGTTTTGGTTCAATATAATTGTCATCAATTTATTTTTTTGATAGAAGAGTGAATAATTGTAATTGTTTAATATCTACAAGTTTCAATACAGTATTGCTTTGCCTCATCAGTATGTTTTTTATACTATCAAAGATCAAAACGTACCGGATCAGGTCAGTAATCGATATGATTGGTAAGCCATGCTCCAAGGCTAATTTTCTTAAATATGGCAAGCGAGCCATCGAACCATCTTCAGCATCGATAATGGCAGAAAGAACAGATACAGGATGGAACCCAGCCAGACCAACCAAATCTACCGAAGCCTCAGTATGACCTGCTCTCCTTAAAACCCCACCATTTCTGTACTTTAGTGGAAACACATGGCCTGGCTTTCTGAAATCTTCAGCCTTGGAATTAGGAGATGAGAGAGCAAGTACAGTTTTTGCCCTGTCCGAGGCTGAAACTCCAGTAGATACACCAATTTTTGCATCCTAAGAAAATGAACCAGAAACTTATATCCAAGCTTCTCACTACACTTTTGTCTCAAATACAAGAGAACTATATTTTCCAAAAGGATTTTAATGAGTACCATATCACCAATATAAGCGATGTGCTTACCACTGTAATCGTAAAACTCGGGGCAGACGAGTCCTCATCTTCGCTGAGGGAGGACATTAGAGGAAGACTTAGTCTCTCAAGATCTTCTTCCTTCATGCCTACAGATATAATTCCTGACCCATGTTTAACCATAAATGTCATGGACTGTGGATTTGTTAGAGATGCTACCATGATAAGGTCTCCTTCACATTCATCATTTTCATCATCTACAGCAATCACAAACTAAAGTACAAAAGAGTATATGGGTCAAGATGAGATTGATCAAACTTATTGTTCACAGAAGAAGAAGAACACATAAATGCATGGTAATGTCCCCATCAAATTCGTTATTTCATCATCTACAGCAATCACAAACTAAAGTACAAAAGAGTATATGGGTCAAGATGAGATTGATCAAACTTATTGTTCACAGAAGAAGAAGAACACATAAATGCATGGTAATGTCCCCATCAAATTCGTTATTTCATCATCTACAGCAATCACAAACTAGACTACAAGAATGTCTATGGGTCAGCATGAGATTGATCAAACTTACTGTTCACGATATATTTTGTATAAAAAACAATAAAACAACACATAAGAACACAGAGTTCTTGATATAAGAATCTAACCTTTCCTTGGCGTAACGCAGTGAGTGCCTGCTCAATGGATGAGAACCCATCTGAAGGGCAGTCAGGATCACCCTCTGCATCACTAACAAAGAAATCAACAGTTTCTTGAGTGATTTCTGCAGTTAAAGTCTTAAAAGGCACAACAGTTGATTCTTCCAAAGAACCCATAAGAGACCCATTTTGATTTTCCTTCAGAGAACTTTCATCAAACACGTTCTCACCACCAATTCCAGTAAACCCAACTGCTCTGCAAACAGAACTTAATCTGGGTACCAAATTCTGAGGGGTGGCACAGTAACGGTTGCAGCTGAAACTGAAGCATAATTGCTAAATGGTAAGGTTTTTTGAATAACAAGATTGCAAGAACAATTAATGATAATGAAATTGTTAGAAATTTTAATTTTTTTGTACCTATTGGAGCTTATGAATTTATGAGGAAACAGTGAGTGCCGAAGCAGTAAACAATCCATGGAACTGATCGATTCACAGTTCAGAGAGTTCGCCAAAATTCAGCTTTTTTTTTTCTCTTAAAAGCGTTGTGGCATAAAAATAAATAAAATCGTGTCGCTTGCAAGAAGAGCCACATCAACATCTAGATTTTGAACTTAGACCTCATCCAAAATGAAAAATGTTATCCAATTAAAGATTTAGATGTACGAACATAAGAACCACACGTACATCTTATTAAAAAAAATAAAAACTTATTCTTACACTCTAATAACATTATGCTTATTCTTATATTCTATTTACACTGTCATATGATTAATTTTGAACTAAATTAAAAAAATAACATTAATGCAAATAATTAACTATTGAATCATCTCCCCGCAAGTTCCACTCGTACAAGTTTAAATAGATTTTAAACTTGTATTAACCCATACATCCATTTCTGTGTGAAACTGTGAATCGCGTGAACCAACTCACATTGACTCAAAATTAATTGATGTGAATTCTCATTGATATATTGTAACAATAATTTTTGGAATTCAATATTTTCACCAATTTTTTCATATTCATCCCACCATATTCTTGCACTTTTCTCATACAATTATAGGATCTTACATGAAGATGATGAGAGGATGATTTTTTTGTGATGATCTCTTTATCTTATAAATCATCTTGACAAGGAAAATCATACGTTTATAGAAACGTAATGTGATTAAGAGGCTATTGAAATCTTTTTATGCTTTTTATTAAACAATTCATTATATTGTTAAATTTTAACAAACATTTTTTCGTGATGTTAAGAGTCTATTTGAAAAGAAGGTTTGAGTGAGGTGGTAATAGAGTGGCGATAATGATAATGATGAGGTGGCAGTTACATGAGATAATAAAATAATCTTAAGAATTTGTGAACACTTTGTCTTTTATCATAAAAAATAAAAAATAAAAATAATTAATTGGAGGAGAGGAGCCAATTATAGGAAGCATTTTTGAAAGAAAGAAAGAAAGAAGGAAAGTGGCTTTCCACGTCCTATCATCATGAACCTCACTTGGGTACTAGCCTACTAGTAGGTCCCAGCAATCACCCCATTTGTGTGTCCTGGTCCTGGTCCTGGTGTGGTGTGGACCACGCATCTACTTACTGACTTGGCGATTGGAAAAGCAAACTAAAAGAGAGGGAAGACTGACCAAAAACAAAAAGAGGGATAAATAAATAGAGAGACGGCAAGCAAAATACACATTTTTTTTTGTTGTTGTTGTTGTTTGAACAATGCTGTTTGGCTCTTTGCTCGCTCGCTCGCTCATTCAGTCCTTCCTTCTCTCTATAATAAAGGAGGTTTCCCGACTCCCCTAAAACCCGCGCTAGGCCGCTAAAACCCCCTACCTCCCGAAACTAGCTCTCTCTATTTCTCTCTCTATATCACGCACTTTCTCTCTCTTCTTTCACCTTGCTTTATTGCAACACGTGTGCCTGCAACTCTTTCCTCTCTTTGCTTTTAGATCCAAACTCATACTTTTGATCCCAAAATCTCGCTCCCCTCAATCCACCTTTCTTCCTCCTCTTCTTCTTCTCTCTAATTGTTCAATTTTTTTTTCGACGATTGCAGCTGGGGAGCATCCATTACAGGTTATCTTTCTCACTGTTGATGGTTCACTGTTGTTTTTTTATGAAGGTTATGTGATTGATGGCTTATTGCGTTTTTTGTTTAAAACGTTTTTTTTGGGTGGGTGACAGGTGGTTTGGATCAGTCATGGCCGAACCTCCAGTAGAGGTAGAGAAAGAGAACAAGTTCTGGAAAAGGGTTTTCGCGGTGGTCGGAATCATGTCCACACTCGTTATCTATGGTTTATTACAGGCACGATTTTTTCCTCAATCCCAGACAACAATCCCTTCCTCATATTCACTGTTAAATGGAACATAAAAATTTATAAACTTTAAACATTAACCAACATTGTTTGTATATCACACCGATCCACAAGAGGCCGTTGTACCAAAATCAGCAGAGTTTAGATATTATCGTCTCTTGAATTCATCTTATAGTTAATTTTAGTTTATCTATACTACAATTGGAACTCTTGTATTGAGTTTTGAGTTTGGACTCTTTTATGTTCGAAGAGTTTTTAGTTTCTAATTCCTCTACACTCTGCATGCTTTATGAATCTCAGAATTTTTTTATTTTTTAGGTTTCTGAATACAAAACCCATGCCTTTAGAACTATATGTCAAGGAGCCAATTAATTAGATGGTTGACATCAATGCTTGACAAATTTCAATGCAAATAATGAAACTTTTGAAGCTCTATATCTCTGGTCCGACTGATCATAGGATATCTCTTTGTGGACGGGTTGATTAGATGGGTTTTGGGTTCCATTCAAATTTGGAAGAAGCAAAATTATTGTGCTTTCGATTTGGAGTCTCACAAGTTTGAGGACCTCGTGCCAGTTCTAAAAAAAAATTGGGTTTCTGGAGCCCCTAATCTGGATTTTCATTTCATTGATAATTTGATACTGCTAGTTGCTAGAAGTGCTTGGGGAAGCTAATAAGTGCCCTGTTAAGAAATAAGGAATCATTAGGTGTATAGGGGGATGGGGGACGGGGAAGCTTTTCACTCTCTGACTAACTCTTTGAGAGTTCAATAATGGAGTTAAGAACTCCGTCTTGACTCTAATAGTAATCGTAAAGGTGTATCCTTAACAGGTATATCTCTTAGTCTCAGATTATAGATTGGCTAACTTATATCTCTCAACAATCTTGGGATACTAAGGATTTTCAGTGTCCCATTTATATTCCTTCTGATTCATGGCTAACTTATATCTCTTAGTCTAAGATTATCGATTGGCTGACTTGTATCTCTCAACAATCTTGGCATACTTTGGATTATAAGTGTCCCATTTATATTCCTTATGATTCATGGTTTGTCGCTTTTTTGCATATTTCTCTTTTATATATTAGCACATTATGTGACAACTGTCAACAAGTAAGTTTGAGCCTCGTAATAAGAAGGTTAAACTTTTCTCCCCCTCCCCGCTGGACAAAAGATCTTAGTTATTTGGTCTGGACTGCTTGGTTCACCTTTTTTAGAAGTCGAGAAGTTTATTACACAATTTTAGGGCATATCAATCTCTAAGAATACTGCGGAGCTGATTCTTTTAAGTTCTAATTGGAAAAGAATTTATTTTTCTTGCAGGAAAAGATAATGAGAGTTCCATATGGAGAAAACAAAGAATTTTTTAGATATTCATTGTTTCTCGTTTTCTGCAATCGGATTACAACTTCTGCTGTATCTGCAGGCGCTTTACTGGTAAACTAGCTGATCTTGGTTAGTACTTCTGGAACTGTAGCAGTATTGAAAATAAACTCATTTTTATCCTTTGTATAGGCAAGTAAGAAAGCACTGGATCCTGTTGCTCCAATTTATAAGTATTGCCTAATATCAGTTTCAAACATACTGACGACAACATGCCAATATGAGGTAGGTAGTATCCTTTACCATGTCTTCCCAAGTGAGAACGATCCTCTTAGCTTTATGGTTAGATTTCTGTTGGACTAAATATATTTACCAAAATGTTATTTTAGGCACTCAAGTATGTCAGTTTCCCAGTTCAGACACTTGCAAAATGTGCCAAGATGATACCAGTTATGGTAAGTGAAAAGCTATTTAATTAAGTATGCTTTGTCACTGTTCTTTTGATTCATTCTCGTGCACTTCCATACATGAAGAAATACTTGCTTTTGTGATTTATTTGCAGTTAAATGATGCTACTTATATGCAGTTTTCTGTCAACTCTTTTTTTATTTTTCTTTTGGTTTCCATTTGATTTTGGGAGCATATGCCATTCAATGATTTTTCTTGTCTTACGCAATGAGATGCTTTTGTTACCTTACCAATTCATTTTATTATAGTTTAACCCTCTATTTGATTTATGTTCCCTATGTGATAAGCAACTCAAGCTGTTGCAATCCATGTTCCTATTTTGAGAGAGTTTACGACTTTCTTTCATCCTTACCACTATCCTATTTTGATGCAGTCAGCTTTTGAGGGCATACTTTGAGCTCAAAAACCACCAGTGCGACTTTGAATCTTTGGGGACAACCTCCAGGCTTACAGTAGAAATATCAAATAGGTTGTCTATAATTTCCTCTAAGCATTTTCTCATCAAAGATTCGTGCTGATCCTCATTCTCAAACAATTAGAGATTGCTTAAATTATGATAAAAACAAGTCTTTTGAATTGAAGTAACTTGTCAACATCCAGGTCTCTTGGTTCTCTATCTAAGTACAGCCATAGCATGAAAGAAACCTAGATCTTAGTTTCAAATCTCCATAAAGCTCCCAAGGGAACACCTACTCTGTTGTCACTTAAGGCAAGTGGGTTTTGATTAGACTCATTATTAAAGGTTTTTTAGAGCAAAAAAAATCCTAAAACATAACAATGGGGTGCTAGGTTACTGAGCATCCTAAAAGAAGATCTTTATTATTGAATAAATGTTGCCTTCAGGCTTTTGATTCCTTACAAACTCGTAGATTTGGCACCCTGTAGGAGCTTTTCCAGAGTTTGTCTGGAAGAAACTCTTAGCTGTGCATCAAGTTGACCTCTGCCTGTGTAATCTTATTTCTTTAATATGCAAAAATAGACCTGATACATCCACTGCCTCAGTGTGAACTTTCTGGCCTTCTATTATCTTTCACACTAGGTTAGTGTAGTCAATTGAATCATTTTAAATAGATACCCAATTGGGTTCAGCTGGTGAGATGAACCTCATTGATACTTTTCTTTAGTTCAAAACAATGTCAACTAAGTTCCTTATATATATTATCTCATGGTACCTATCCCTTTTGTTGCACTTATTTTGCTCCAGCTCATGCCTTTGTCAAATTTCTGCAGGTATGGGGCACACTTATCATGCAAAAAAAATATAAAGGCCAAGACTACATGTTCGCTGTACTAGTGACGCTAGGATGTTCATTATTTATACTATATCCGGTAATAATTATGATGATATCTTCTATTCTATGATTGCACTATTACTCTTCATCCTCGAAAGATCATATGGTTGTCCTGTACTTCAAAGGCTGGCATGAATGTCAACATGATTATTCTGCTTCATCACTTTCCATGGACTCTCAGTTATTTTATCCCCGCTTGATTTAAAGTCCAAAGCAGAGAGATAATCATGTTTATACTGTTTTTAGAATTTGACCACTTGAACAATCTGGATGCGGGAGAATTTCTGTGCGTCATACGCTACTCTTTCCTCCATTCTCTTGGTCAGGGATGGAAAGATGACCATAGTAAAGATCTTTTCTATTTTATGTCGTTTAGCTAGGTAACCAAACTAACCTTATAAAACAGGCATGGGTGGTCAAGTAACATTGGGTAGATAGTTATGCACAAATTACAATCACATTCTGTAAGCTTTGCATAGAGACATGCATTTGTATGTGGCCAGACATTTACATTGTCAGTTGTTCATGTTCAACTCTATGTTCAATCTTTGAGGAAAGAAAGAAAGAAAGAAAGGAAAATAACTGTCTATTTGTAGAAAGTAAGAACTAAGGGTCGAAAGTTATTGCATGTTTCATGTTTCATGTTTCATTGATGTAAGACTTTCAAATACTGGATTGTTAATGACAGCTGATGAACTGTTTGATTTTGGAATGTAGGCAGCTGCAGACATTAACCCATACGCTAGTGGAAGGGAAAGCACAGTTTGGGGAGTTTCCCTCATGATGGGTTATCTTGGGTAATGACTTAATATTTATGTCTCCATTTTGCATTGGTTCAACCTATATCTTCAATTCGAAGCTATACTATCAGTATTTATTATAATTTACCTCCAATGTACTTTATCTCTGCGTAAAGCTTAGTTTTCCCCTTCTTTTTCTCCCTTGCTTTAGTTACGCTGTATTAAATATGTAACCACCAAGTTTGATGGACTGCATGTCAACCCGAGGACTCCCAACATGAGAGCCTACTAATACAGCAGGTGGTAACATGTCATTGTTTCCCATAAATGTGACGTTGAGTTACAGGCTGGATTAGTTGCCTGTCATCTTGTCCTAGGGTTAATGGGGCATCAAAGCTTTGTCAATCTAATCCCACGTGGAAAAAAAAAGAACTTTTTGTATCTCATATTTGGTTGGTATATTTACTATATTTCTATTCAATAACCATAGGAATAAAAAATGCCAAAATTTGGAAAAGTTGACATTTATCCTCCACTATTTTAGTTTTTACCGAGTAGGGATCATTTTAGTCACCTCAACATCCATTTGAACCCTATGTTGTCAAAGGCTCCGCCGCGGCTCCAAAAGGCTCCAATTTTTAAAATGCCCGCCCCGCCTCTCTGTTTCACCGCTCCAAAACATCGTCTTATCTTGGCATATTATTTTATCTTTATTTTTATGTTTAGTAACTTATTTGAAGTTTGAGAGCATGAATTATTAATTTTAAGACCATGAATTCCTAATATTTAGTATTTCTTTATTATTTTGATAAGGGAGATATAATTATATAATGTAAAATAAAGAAGGGAGGGTATGTGGCTGGGTTATCAGGGCGCCTCAGCCCGCCCCGCCCCGCTCCGCCCTATTAAATTTAGACTCCTCCGCCCCGCCACGCTTTCCGCCCGTGACAACATAGTTTGAACCTGATAAATTGAATAGCTGATATTTACCTAAGCTAGTACAACTTGAACTCCAAGGTACCTGGAGTCATCATGGCCCTTGGTAGGAACTTCACCATGTTGGTTGACAATTAAACTTTGCAGTTTTGTTGATCAATTTAGTATTTTTTGGGTGAAATGAATTTATTGACACAAACGGGAAATGAGAAGTAATAAACCTTGGTTTGTTTTTTCTGTTTAATGAGGAATTACCAAGGATCACTATTGTGGACCTTTAATCTTTTCTCCTTTGTACTTTTCATGAAAAAGTGCTGCGGTTTTGTGGCAGACCAGACTGCAAGACCTGTTGGTTCAGGTTCAACCAGGTTGACCAAATGCTCTGGTCTCATCTTGAACACTGAGTTGGACTAGGAAATAGCTTTAAATTTGCCAATGACTGATTTTGGAATGTACAGGAAGTTGATCTTCTGTTTCCACATGTATATTTAACAGGTTTGATGGATTCACTAGCACATTTCAGGACAAACTATTTAAAGGTTACAATATGGAAATACACAATCAGATATTCTACACAACATTGTGTTCTTGTATTCTCAGTTTAAGTGGTAAGTTTCTGCTTTCCTCTGAATATTGTTTAATTTCTATTTGCATAAGTTTATATTAATTAAGCATGGGTCTGCACTCAACTAACCTTTATCGCAATTCTTGTCTTTCTGGTCATTTGTGAATTGGGGAAGAAGGGATGGGGATCCTGGGTACGCTGTGGGAGTGATATTGATATTGTTTGTATTGATGGTCTATATTTGAGATTTCGGAGCGAGGAAGTCAGCTTGCATACATACATGAGAAAAAACTGGCAATGCTACTCCTTTCATACTTGTGATCTCAAGTTGAACTGCATAAAGTTACTCTGAAGTTTTGTTTTTTCTCCACCTTTGCAGTGCAACCTTGAGCTTGAAATTTGGGTTTAGTTAGTGGTGTTCTTTTTAAGTGACACTTTTTTCCTTGAGAAGGATATCATTTTTAAGGCACATGATGCCTTTTGTCTAGGTGGTGATTAACCTACCAGTGTATTGTGCTTTGGTCAATCGATTTGTAGACGACCTTAATTTCTTGAGGGGTCCCTTACAATAAAACCCTTTTTGTATTCTTCACCTGAACACTATTTTTGCATGATGTTTTTCTTTTCTATTAAGCAAAAGGAAAATAAGTAGAGCTTCAATTTCTTATACAAACCATGTAATTATCTTGACATCCATAGATATACCATTTATATGCTCTATTGTTGATGCAAATAAATTATTGCTTTCATTTGCACTTATTTCCTATGCAAGAGCAGATTTTTATCAGCCTTACCCTTTGCAACCATTTTACATTAATCTTCGGTTACTGATAACACTAGCTTTCTTTATTATGAATTAGGTCTGGTATTACAGGGGCATCTTCTCTTGGCAGTAGATTTTGTGGCTCGGCATAATGATTGCTTTTTCGATATTGCATTGCTTTCCACTGTAAGTGATATTCCGTCTACTTCTTTAACGTCTAACCTTCCAACTCTCATTTCTTCTGTAAACTATCATTCCAGTTCTCTTCCTCCCCTCATCACAGATGAAGAAGTTAAAGAACTTGACCTCCTTAGACTAAAATTTTAATTGCAGGTAGCAACAGCTAGTCAGTTTTTCATTTCTTATACAATTCGAACATTTGGAGCCCTCACTTTTGCCACCATAATGACCACAAGACAGGTAAATAAAATCCCAAATATTAAAAGTTGCACTTACTATCATTGATCTTGTGTTTATTAATTCATCAGGAATTGTATATTGTTCTAATTCATGTTGCCTTTCGAAATTTGCTCGTTGATAAAGTTGGTGAGCATAATGCTGTCATGCATGTGGTTTGCACATCCATTGAGCCCAATACAATGGCTTGGAGCAGTAAGCCTGAAACCCCACATCTTTTCACTAAAGTTTGTCTTTGTTTGTTTATAAACAATCCAATAACACTGTTAGCTGCATGACCAGGTGATCGTCTTTGGCTCTCTTTATGTGAAAAGCTTTCTGAGAACCAAATCCCAGAAACCTGTATTGCCCGAACAGGTTCAAGGCGGGGTGTCAAGTCCATTGAAAGGAAACCCCTGAATACCAGAAGAAACATCTTTTTGTTTGTTGAATAGGGATGTGGCGGTCACATGTTATCCTCGCAGATGAGGAATTTTTCCCTACTATTTGCTGAGAGTTGAACAAAAGCTCTCACGTTGTTTGGAGTTGTAGTCCGTTGGTGCAAAAACAGCAGATAGTAGGGCTTTACTTAATCCAGAGGGAGGGGGGTTGTATACGGCTAAAGTAGATTAAAAAAAAGAAAGAAAAAAAAGAACAGAAAAAAAAAAAAAGGAAGGTGCATTCTTCAGTTATATTCTGCCTGATTTTGCGCTGATTAGAAGGCCAAATCAAGCTTAAAGAAGAGGTCATAGAGCGGGAGGAAACCATTTTTTCATCGATGACATGAACTAGAAACCTAATGGTCCTAAATCTAATCACTTTTTATTTTCTTTTTCTTCTTTTCTAGTTGAACTTTTTAACCATGATTTTAATTTAGAAGCTGTTGCACGTTTTTGGTCAAGCAGTTCTATTGATGTAATTTTTCAGGTAACAGTATTATCTCCATTTGAAAAGAAGCTAGATATGATTGTTGGTTCACAATCTGTTTTCCCTGTTTGCAGACACCTGAATGGATTAAGCAATATACACCACTTTTCGCTTGTTCAATGCGTGTTGTTGTCACTTCTGCTTAGGCCTAATCTTTCAATTTTGTTTTCCATTTTGCACCATCATTTTTTACATGAAACTCTTCTTTGAAGTCTTAGAAATGGTACAATATAGTCCTGTGGAAAATAAAATCATATAGTCCTGTGGAAAATAAAATCTGAAAGGGCTTTGATATTTACATCCGACTTGAGATGATCAAGGGCTGATTTTTATGGTCTCAGAAATATGGTAAAGTTTTTTTTCAACACTTTTCAATAATTTGTATTAATGGTAAAATGGATGGTTAAGAAAACTTGGATGATCGTATTTTGGCGAAGCTAAAAGTAAATGATGAGATCATACTCATTAAAAATCAACCCCAATTTGAACATGTTATATTTAACTTCAGAAATTCAACACCCATTCCCTTCTATATACTTCATGTTAAAGTTAGTCAAAGTACAGTTGTCTGATCCACATATCAAAGTCTCAGAATTCATATGATGAGAAAAGTTTTAGGTAATTATGGTTTCTAACTCATCCTAGGATGAGTTTCCCTAGTTTAGGGACCCTGAAGATGGAGAAGGTGCAGACATCTGGTGAGTATCTTCATAATGAAATCAATCACATTTGGCGAAGATCTTGAGCAATTATCTACATGGAACCAGGGATCCCTTCATAGAATACAATTTGACTAAATAACAAAGGAAAATGGCTTGACATTCTATATGTTGGTAAGGGCACCATGAATCATCCATTAATCTGGCACTATTTAAATCCTCGTTCTAAAGATATACATCCTGCTGGAAAAGTACTAATTCCTACTGCAGAAGGTTGATTAACGTAAAAACCATAGAATTGTGCTTGAATGAGCAGCAATGTTTTGAAAATGCATGTTTTTTTTTTCACTTTCTGATACTTGTGCTTGTGCACATGCTCCGAAAACAGTCAAAACAAGGCTATTGCGTGGGAGGAAAATCCAATGTTACAATATATCTACTTCTGGTTGAAGGGCTCTCTAATCAACTAAACATTTAGTGTACAAAGAAAGTAACTCAGTCAGTAAGATGGGACAATGTCGCTTATCTGGAACTACGAGGGCGTTGGGGTTACTGTACATCCAGTTGGAAACTCCCACAAACTACTTCATCAATGGCCTGCAAACCAAGAAGATATGGTAAGCCAACACGAAACCCAGCACAAAGAATGGAATAAGAAACATTCTATTTATATTTAATGAAAACTAGTTCCGACTCCCTTACATCTGCCACCAAATTCAACAGTCATCAGTTTTCCAAAACATGATTTGTTTTCCCCAAAAAAGACTCGAGGATAAAGAGAAAAGCAAGCTGCTGCTCTACTGTTAGTGGGACTCAGAGGCCCATTACTAGGAGAAAAAAATTACCAGTTGAAGTCAAGTCTGGAAGGGACTCGGGGACCTGGGGTTTCCCAATAATTAAAGTCTATATTTTGTTATTTCTGAATCTCCCGAAATTAAGTTCAAATGATAAAGTGAATGACAGTATTTACCTTGTTGATCATGTCAAGCGAAGCTCTTAGAAAATGCCGAACAAAGTTGTCATAAACGACTTGAGTCGGCAAAACAATGGCAGTATTATGAGTCTGTGTGATTGCATAATATTTCAGTAGTTTAGTGGTGCTACAAAGAATACAACAGTTCAAGGAATTCTGCTGGCTCCTCTTCCTCTTTAACCACCTGCCCTTATTCAGCACCCAACATAGAGTTATAATCACTCGTAGAGTTGCATGAAAGAGTAGATACACCTAGTTTAGCTAAGCTAGATGTGGAGAAAAGATAATGAAGAAGAGAAAAACAGTAAGGAGTTGCAAATTATAACTATTTAACACATTGTGCACTTATAAAATTGATAACAGTATCCAATTCAGAAATCAAGCTTGCATGAATATAGCAATGGAAAAGAAGCAAATACACGAAGGGTAAGAGAACCCAATCGCTAAGGATGACAGCTGCATCCTTCTCCAGTCAAAGATTTAATAATGGCATATACCTCCAGAGAAACGTGACTAAATCAGAACTTCTAAACTCCAAAGAACAATCCAACTTAGGAAATAACTGCTAGAATCATCACCAATCCACAATTCTTTTGAACCCACAGTACAAGTTTGGTTGGCTTAGAAAAATGATAATACCTTCAATGCTTAGGATGTTGTATTGATACTTGTGATATTACAAGAGAAATTTCAACCACAGTGAGCAAAGTCTAAACGTAAATAAATGCCTATGAGTAGCCTCAAAGTTTGCAACACATACGAAGAAACTTAACATTTGTCTCTTTCTAACACACTAAATGTAAATTCAGTTGTGCAGACCAGAAACACTAGTGACCCGCCACAAGGTCTATGCCATAATTGCCATTTTATAATCCATAAGCCTATAAATGACTCACAAAATATCAGTTGGACGTGGATGATCATTTCAGATTTGACTTCATTGCCAAAAGTAAACGAGTCATACTGTTGCCAACGACATGAAACCGATAGGCAGAACCTAGGACTAGATAACCCTTCTGCCGTTTTTGAACCCATCAGATGTGCTTCATGGCGCTGACCTGAAACACTACTTGGTTTGAAGCATTGTACAAAGTTTTAAAGACTTCACCTATAAGTTTGTGTTGATGCTAATGCAGCATTGCAAATGAGTTTGTGTCCAATGACAAATAAACAATCAGCAAGTCCTGATGTTAGACACGGCTAATACTGAACCGAAACAGTGCCCTTTTACATAATACATATGAATCGAATTGCCACTTGTGTTCAATCATGTGTAACCTAGACCTATTTATTGATACACTTTATATGCCAATAATGAACCATGAGATGTCTATTACTAGAAATCAGAGGGATAACAATTCAAAATCCAATAGGCTGTAACAAATAACAATTTAGTCCTATTTTAGGAATTTGAAGAATAGTAACAAGTAATAACTGACCTACCAATGAACTTTTTGATATTGAACACTGAAAACTATGGCTGGCGAAAAAATAAAAAACCTCAAATTCAAAGTTTGTACCTTAATTGTGATGTCCTTCGGAAGATCCATTAGGTTATGAAAGTCACAACCAACTTGATTCCAGTCAACCTCTTCTATTTCAGTTACATCTCCATTGTTATTTAGTTGAATGTGGCTGTTATCATGTTTGAAGAATTTTCCTATCCACAGATAAGGTATCCTATCCATATCCTTGCTCCCACCTGTACTTGGAGCTAAGAAAAGAAATGCCGATTCAGAATCCAAACCACCACCAGCAAATGCTGCAATCTTTTCTAAGTTGGGCCAACGGAATACCAGTGGCTGCACTGGGCTACAGATTTTTGAACCCTTGTCCATTAATCCAGTTGGCATGGAGAATTCCGAACCATTTTGCAAAGGACAGTTTATTGGAGGTTCTTCACAAGTTTTGACCAAAGCACTTTGGTTGCAAGACAAACCATCAATAGTTGATCCGCCTCGACACATTTGCAACTGGCTTCCTTTAGTTGCATCTCCCTCTTCGTTTTCAATCCCACCTTTAAACTGTCTAACTTCTTCTGTGTTGCATGTATTGTCCAAAGAGCAGGTGTTGCTGTTTTTCTCAAAGCCACTTTGCTGGGATGCAAGAGAACTGGCGGATGCATTTTTTAACCTTCTAGATGAAAGGGATACATCACCCTTCAAGCTTGGCAGCTTTAGAGATGGTGACAAGCTACCTCTGCGTTCAGCAAGGGAAAGTGCAAATCTTTTAGATGGCGACAGAACTGTTTGGGAACAAGACTTTGAAGCTTGACCAACACCTGGGACTCCGGGACTGTTGCATATTGGATGGGTAGAGTTATTGGATGAAAGGTATAACGAGTCAGAAGAGGTAGATGAAGCAGGTGATGGTGTAAGAGAACATGAAGATGTCGAAGGAGACTGTGAAGGTGACTCTGAACTAAACTTACAACTGGTGCTTGAATCAGAAGAAAGAGAACTTGGAGAAAGATACGAAGGTGAAGACAATGTTGACGAGTCCACAGGCAATGTCGGAATTTTGTGTACACGACTATCTGAGTCCACTATCAACATAGAATCAGAATAGACTCTACAGAGAGATACCTTGGGAGCTGAAACAAACTCTTTCATTTTTCCAGAGGCAAATTTGCGCCGTAATACACTCCAATTGCTTTCTCTTGCAGGAAGGTGTGTTTCCTCCCCTGCATCTGATGATGAAAATGGGGGCACAAAACCCCCAGCAATTGCTTTCTGGAAAAGCTCAAAATCAACATCATATAAATCTACTTTTCTCTCACCGGGGATAATCTTAACAACTGACTCAACCTGATCTTTACGGACTCGTGCCCCATTGATGGACTTCTCTATAGAAGGCGCAAGGTTGCAGAAAGCATCGCAAAATTCCAATGGTTCTTCCCCTTCCTCGATCGTTATTATGGGACCCTGCACTCTCTCATACCGAACAACCTGATAAGCAGCCCCCTTAGTATCCCTTTCCATGATGGGTTCACATCTTTTACCAATCCAGACATAGATTGCTGAAGGCACATGTATAATAAATGCTCCTCTAGAATCAAGAGCAGCCGGAGAAGGATCATTCAACATTTTCGGGACCAGATGAAGAGGATCATAGGGAGAGTGTGGGGCCATCCTGTACATCCTCAGTACTGAACTGGGGCTCAGTGGAATGGCATGAACCCTCTTTTGGCACTGCAACAACTGGCAAGCAAACCCCATGTTCGGGTTAGCAATCCGCCTGGCTGTCTTCACAAACTGAAAAGCATCATCAAAGCTCTGTCCTTCTCTCCACATCAGATATGCAATCACTAAAGATGTGGAGCGAGACACACCTTGGCAGCAATGGACAAAAACTCTCCCTCCTTGCTCTCTGACATCTTCGAAGTAGTCAAAGACATCGTAGAGTATGCTGGTTATGTCCTCTGAAGGGCTATCCTGCAACCACAATGTCTTGTACACAAGGTCGGCCTTAAAGTATTCAGGGCAAACAAAACCAACACAATTGAGAACATGGGTGATACCATTATGTCTCAGAATATCTCTATTTCTAGCAACTGCATCTCCTCCAAGATAAATGTGATCTGCCACCTTTGAGCATTCTTTGTCAAAGAAAGCAATCCTGTCTCTACTAGCAAGGCTTCCTGATGGATCTGGGATTTTCTGGCATAAAGACACATCAAGTTTCAACCCTTCCCTCGGCTTAAGTGATTCCCCTTTACCGCTAGGGGTAGGGGGTTGGGGCCACTCTCCTAAGTCATCTGAGCCTGCTTTTGGCCACTCATCTAAGCTACGGCGGGCAATTGACAATGGCTGCAAGGGTGGCAAACAAGCACGGGCCTTGCAATTTTGTTGAGATCGAGGGGTAAGAGGAACGGGGAACCGTCTGAACTGACCCCCATTGTTCTTCTCAGTGCCAAGGGGGTCTGCACATTCTTTTACATTATCAAAGAGTGCAGGGCTCTGTTGCATAGACCGAGACGATGACCATGATGCTGACCTCCAATATGATTTACGGCCTCCTGGAATTTGAAACTGCCCCTCGGAACCGGTAGGATCATCTTCCTCCCCTACCATGCCGACAAGTAATCTTCAACGAAAGATGGCAACACAATTCAGAACTGGAAACCTATTTTTTTCTGACATGAATCATTTGTTAGCAGTAGAGCGACTGACTTGGCCACAATGCAACAAATCAAACCCCAAAAATCATCAGCTGAAACCGAAAACCTGTTCCATTCCACCCCCAAAAATTTCACCTGTGATCCCCAAATAAGCAATAACATAAGAGATCTCACTCAACCGGCAAAAAAAACTCACCATTGTTAATTCAAATTCGCTAAAACGGACCAAAAACAATAAGATAGTCCAACGCCTGGGTCACAATATTTAACTACTCTAGGGTATCATAAATTGAGGAGAAGCAGTAAAGAATGAAAGAAAAACGTCATTACGAACTCTAACACAAGATTAAAGCTTAATGAGAACAGAACCCTAATAAATAATTAGGCTAACAAAAGAAACCTAGAAAATTAGAAGTGGTGTAAGAAGAAATCCAATAATTAAATCTTCCTAAGTTAATCAGGAGTTCTAAGCGGGAAATATGTGGGCACTATATCAGAAGTAAAATTTAAAGGAAAGAATTAGGGTTTGAATACTTACAGCGATGAAACGGAAGAGTTGATTGATGAACAGACCACCACCACCACCGCCACCACCACCGGAAATGAACAATTTTAGGGCCTGAAAGAAGTAAAAGAGATAGAGAGAGAGAAACAGAGCAGAACCCATAAACAGACCCCCAAGGGTCTCTTTTTAAGGATGGGTTGAGTTGGGTTTGGGATTTGGGACCAGGGCTTGGGGTGTTTTTAAGTTAACCATGGTTAAATATTTAACCGTGGTTAACCATGCACGCACCTTGCGTGTCCCGCAGTTAAAAAGACGATTCGTTTTCGGTCTCTTTCATTCCAATTTTTGTTTTGTTTTTTTTTTTTTTCCATTTTTTATTTTTGAAATTTCTCAAGTGACACGTGCGGCGCACATGCACTGAAAAAGGTTGCACTTCTTTGTAGAAAATGTACATAGGGTGGGGGAACAGGTGCATGTGTGGTTTGTGGGACCACATACTCTTATCTGTTGAATAGTTTAGAACTGTCATCGTATCCGGGTCTGGATCTGGGGATCCGGATGGTCGAGTGAGAGAGCTTTAACGGATTGGTACTCCGACTATGAGCAGTGCTAAAAGCGCACGTGACTTGCCAACTCGGCCCGAGTCGGGCCCATCTCGAACCAGACTTTGTTAGAATCGAATGAGTTAGTCGGCTCTAGGTTCGTTTCCGATAGAGATACGGTCTGATTCAGCCAACTCGGCCCCGGCTCTGCTGGCTCGTTTTTATTTATTTTTTTAAACATTTTTTCGACGTGTGCCTAACTCGGTTAAGAATCGTCTTGACTTGGCTGGCGTCGGGCCCATCTCGAACCAGACTCTGTTAGAATCGAATGAGTTAGTCGGCTCTAGGTTCGCTTCCGATAGAGATACGGTCTGATTCAGTCAACTTGGCCCCGGCTCTGCTGGCTCGTTTTTATTTCTTTTTTATTTTTATTTTTAAACATTTTTTCGACGTGTGCCTAACTCGGTTAAGAATCGTCTTGACTGGCGTCTGGCTTGTTTCTTTTTATTTTATGTTATTTTGTTTCTTTTTGTTTATTTATTTTTTTGTTTCTTAACGTTTTTCCGATACTTGCATGACTCAGAAGAATTGCCCGATTCAACTGGGACTTGGTCACAACCGAGTCAGCCGCAAAAGCACGTGATTTGGAGGAGACGCAGCTATGAGCCAGCTCAACGATTTTCATGATCCATAACAGCTCTTCGACTATGTTCCATAGCAGTCAGACCGCTTATCCCGATCACTTTATAGTATGTTTGGATGAGAGATTTTAAATAGGAATTTTGTGGGGGAGGAGGAATTTAGTGAAAAACTAGTTAAAAATTATGTTATAAATCTAACTAGTTTTCCACCAAATCTCTGGTCCCTACAAAATCCCTACTTAAAATCCTCCATCCAAACAAACCATTAGTTTTCGTTTAATGTTTTTTTTTTTTTAAGGGATTCGGTTGACTGATGTTTGTTTTCATTTTGGACGAAGAATAGGCAAAATTTTGCTAACTCAAATTCGGACTTCTATCATCTAATTGATTTGGTCTAAAATCCAAATGAACTGGGAACCATACACATTGAGCATCAATGAATCAAAATACAAACAGAGACCACTTTCAGTTTTTTTTTTTTCCTCTCACTAGACTAGGTATCTCAAGCCCCATATTTAATTCGGCATAGAAAACATGTGCTCTAATAATTCGCTAAAAATGCATTTTTTTTTAGACTTTTCTGATCATCTAGAGTCTAGACATCCATAAAACATGGAAATCGTCAAATTGCTCTGACCTAGGCATTCCAACGACAAGTATATCCAGACCAGACCAGCAGACCGGACCGTAGTTTTGTAGTTGGACTGGATCTAATTTATACAACAAGAGGATTGCTAAAGTCACTCGGGTTTTGGTTCACGGCCTGGAGAGTGTTCTTTGCAAGGGCTACCAGCTATATTATTTTTGAAAGACCACATCCAGGGGTTGTACTAGCCACGATCGGGCCGAAGTTGTTCAAAGATCCATTCTGAATTGCTACTTCATTGTGCTTTGAAGGAAAAACAAGAAGAAAGAAATTAAGGTTTAGAGATTGAAGACTGTCGAACTTGAACCAGCGGCTTGACTTACCTTGACCTAGTCAACTCTGTAGGGGCCTGAACCCGGACATGGGCGCCTTTAGCAACCCTCTTCAACAGGAACCAAAACAGTACCCAAAATGGGTAATCGGGTAATCGGGGAATCCAATAACTACCGCAGTCAGAGATCTGATCTCTTAAGTGGCACGACTCACGAGCGAGAAATTATTTATAGATTGCCTTCACGAGAAAATAAATGAACAGGAGAGGAAAGCGTGGGTGAGCCAATTTTACTTTTCAGAATGGGCTCCGGGCTGGTCAAGGTGATGCTTTTTTGGGGTAGAGCCCGTTGAGGTGGTCCATATGAATTCTAACTTCTCACTTAAAGCCCAAAATTCTCATCAGTCGCATCTATGAAAGGGATATTGCTATACTTATGTGGGATGATCAAGTAGCGACAGTGGTGTTTTTTTTTTTTTTCTCGATATGATGGTTGCAAGATTAATGAACTGAGGATTTGAAAATTTAAAAATAAACAATTTTTAGGCTTTAGTTCAAGCTTTAATTTTTTTTATGTGCTGGCGGATTTACGGTAGAGATATATATTGCTTAGACTACTGTTATTAGAACTTAAATTTCAATAAGCAATTCCCACATTCTAAACAAACGCAATTTAGAAGATTCAAACAGCATTAAATCAAGAAATTTAACAACACAAATGATGGAATATCACAATTATGGTTTTCTCAAGTGTAAGAAAAAACAGAAATATTATTGATGAGGGATGAAAGACGGCTTATGAAAAGGATGAAAGAAAGCTTACAATGTACAAACTTGCATAGCGTGGCACTAGAGTTTATTGGTCATAGCATGACCCCGGACCGATTGGAGGCCTTCGTGCATACCAATTTTTCACTGGAGCTGCTGGCACTCCACGCCGGTTCAGCAAGCATCTGAAGTATTCCAACCTGGGTAATACAGTTGAGCTTGTATTTTTTGCAGAGGTCATGTCCCTACTGCTCCACAAGCGCTCTGCAGGTAAAACTGAAAATGAGGTGCATATATAGCATGGCTGAGAATGCAAAAGAAACATTTACTTGCAGCTCTAAGATCATTAACGTTTGTAAAAATCATGGACCACAACAAAATAAGCAAAACAACAAGCTAGCAATAAGAATGAAAGCACACAAACATAGAAACAAGTATAATTATAAGAAGGGTAAACCTCGTTGCACTTTCACCCCGTTTCTCAAAACACCCCCGAAGAAACCAGCATTAATTTACTGACTATAGTATACAGTTAAGTTTTTGAGAAAGACTGAAGTATAGAGTTAGGTTTCACTTCCATCATACCTGCAGCAGCTGCAGCACGAGGCCATATTGTTTGCTGGACATCCGAGGTATCGGCTGTCTCACCCCACATGCAAACTTCACCTCCAAGCACAAGTTTTTGCTGTGAGGCATCATTTATTCCTTCCAAAGGCTCGCTCTTGTAAAAATCCTCCCAAGGGATATCCAAATGATCAAGGTACCACACACCTTGATTGCTGAAAATGCATCTGAAACCTTCCGCAACTGCTCGTGGACAAACTCCCGGTCCCAACCTGCAAGATTAGAATGTAAAATACGAGGTAACATAGGTGCGATCCCATAGTCTACCCTGAAGTGATTATTACATATAGAGGTATAGAACTCACCAATTGTGTACAACTGTCCGTGGGTTAAGGTTTCCCTTGAATGAGTTGAAGGTTTCTTCCCTGAGACGTGATGGTTAATATTTTTGTCACAAATACCCCATCAGGGGAAAAAGACAAAAAAAACAAAGCAGAACAAATAACATGTTGAGATTTTAAAAATTTACTGTTTCCAAATATTGCTAATATCTTAATTCTTTCACGTCTCAAGAAACAATCTAGAGAGAAACTGACTTCCTATTTTGAAATCCACAGCAATCCCCTCCCCTTTAGTTTGCCTTTTGATTTTCTCAAGTTATCCAATAAACCCCAATATATTAAAAACAAAATGCCCAAGCTCCTGAAAATTTCCTTTGCAAAAAAAAGGGGAGAAACATAATCCCAAGAACACGATTTATGATGGGTACAGATAAGGATAGTTGACAGAAGCAACATCAAAATGTCTGTAATCTAAAACACAATTGAAGATCAAAATAGGAGCGTACCAGTTGACAGGGGTCCAACTTTTAGAAATTGCTATTTCTTGAGCTCTCAGTACAAAATACTGATATGCATCTTTCCCAGTCATGTTGCGTTCCTGAAGCCTGAAATTAGTCCAGTAACAAAGAACATGTTGTTGATCAAAAGAGTCACACTTATCGAGGCATGAAAGCCTTCACTAGGATATTTGAAACCCCTGATGTTCAGATTTTTGCGAGATACTGATTCAAGGGAAGGTAGACCTTGAACTAAAGGTGAGTTTCATACTTCTGTCTTAATGACATGATCAATCTTCATGTTTCGAGCATACAATAAATGAAGTGAATGAATTGTTCCCAATATTAAATGGTACGATGAATAGAAAATGAGTTATGTGAAAGACAGGAATATACCATTGCTTCACGTGCGGAATTGAGTTCCAGCAATCTGCCAAATAAGGTAAGGTTTTCAAAATAACGACATGAAGGGGAAAAAAACACAAGTTTTATTTTTTATTTTTTTGAGGGGAAAACACAAGTTTTATCACCCTTGGGGAGTTATGCTATTTGAAAAGCATACATGCATAAAAGCACAAAAGACAACCATATCAAATACGAAAATTAACACTTTCTCTCTCTTCTTTTTAATTTTATTTTCCATTACAGATCCCCCAGACTGACTTGTTTATGTTATATATACATATGATATATATTCCACTATAAAAAGATATATGCGCCTTGGTTTATAAACAAGTAAAGCAGTTAACTAACCTGTATTAACCTCATCACCTCCCAGGTGAAAAAGTTCAAATGGGAAAATTTTCCTCATATCTGCAAAAGCATGCAAATTAAAATTTAGTAAGAAGATAAACTTGGCAGACATCTCTTACGATCTAACAAACATCTATTACAAGAATTGTGGATAGTTCAGATAATGTTCAAAAGGGTGAGAGGCATAAGCATCAACTTGTTTTTCACAAAATAAATAAATAAATATAATGGAGGCCTGAGAGAAAATGAGCCAAAAACTTTAGTCAACTGAAAAGTTAGATTATTCAAGGTCGGCAGAAACTACATCCCAAGTTTAAGCCCTTGCATCTGATTCAGAAAAAAAAAAAAAGAGAATCTTAGACTGAAGAATCAACTCGGACTCTTCCAAGTTATAAAATCAAGGGCCCAAACTTTTCTTCTGTAAGTTGACATATGACCAAATGTTGAGCAAACATAAAATGAAGTTGTTATGTTCACAAGCTCTAAAATAAAGCATACGTGAGGATTTGTTTTCCTAATATTTAAGGTGCAAAACGGTTGGCAGGATGGGTCAACAAAAAGGTTAACAGAGTCTCACCTGTCAAAATGCCTGAAACCACATCAAACGTAAAGTTTTTTGTGACATCAAGAGGCTCCCTACAGGTATCAGAAGGCCAAAGTTCAGGATATCCAGCCCCCCTGCAAAAATTATTAAATTTTAGGTCAAACGTTAAGCGCACTGAATAACAATTGTAATTCAATGGGACCCAAGGACCAAGCAGTAAAAGTTATATCAATACAAGTATAAAATTGGCATGCTAAGGCTGAACTGTTTCATCCTATCGTGTTTTGAGTCTAGGCAGTTCCAACTTTCCTAGTTGGGCCACAACTGCTTAACCATTGAATTTGAGTTTAGAAAATCCAAGGCAATGTATAAAGAAGACTATCAGTGAAACAACGTTTCTCAGTTGTCAAAGATCCAAAATGGAAAAAGAAGACAAGAATCGAATTTACCATGATTCAGCATGACCAGGAACATCGATTTCCGCCATTACATTGATGCCTGCCGTAAGTGAACCAAAATAATCAAGAACAAAAGATGCAACAAAGAGATTTTTCTTAATCCCACTAAAGGACAATTTGACTTCAAATAAGCTTCAACTAGTTCAATGGTCAATGTAAGATAATCATATTACCCCTGATTCTCCAATTGGAACAGTTCTAGACATATTGTGGTTCATACACATTGAAGACAGATATCATAATTGGAAAAGGATTACAATTAGAAAATTCTCACTTAATTAAAGGATGGAACATACCTCTCATTTTGGCAAAGCTTCATCACATGAGATTCATTGAAGAGACATGAAGCAGAAAACGACTATTAGCATGACAATCAAGTAACAGAATATGGTGGAGAACTAGTTAGTCATTGATATCTACCAGATATAAACAAAGGAAATTCAGAAAGGACTGATTAACTATACCGTTTGCTTAAGCCAAGAATTTCACAACAGAAAAATAATAATAATAATAATAAATAAATAAATAATTCTCGCAAGAGCAAAGAAAAATTCTAGACATGGTGACAAAATCAATACAAAATAATCACCTTCAAGAAGACATTTCAGTAAGTATATAGAAAAAAGAAGATTGACAAGAACATTGAGAAACAAAGTTTGCAATTTTCAAGAAGAGCCAAATTTATTTTTCCCCAAGGAAAATCACGCTCAGGAATTGGTTAATAGAGAAATCCTAAAGCATAATATTAACAAGGTCGTTTCCAAAATGAACACTTCATATTTCATAATAACAATGGCGATATACGTTATAAGTTCAAAGTGTTATGCATGAAATGCTTATGTTGAGAATGAATGCCTATATCTTCAGAAGGATATTAAATCAATCACATGCTAATATAGGGTATAATTAGGATTTCTCAAAAATTGGCAGAAAATAAAAAAAATTAAAATACAAAAATTGTTTTCTGCATTAGATTGGTTCCTTTAATAATTTTTGAATGACTTCATAGGTCCAAAAACTTCACAAGATAATTGAAACATTTAATTTGGGTTAAGAATAATTTGGTTATCCAACAATTCATGATATATATGCACTATCTGGGGAATCGCAAACCTGGTGCGCTACAAATAGGTGGAAAACTAAAACAAGCTCGTTACATTAAAGTTCCTGGCTCTTTGGTTTAAAATATCCTATACCCTGGCATTTGGCTTTTCTTCCCATATTTCCCGAACTGTTTAATGTTTTCAAAATTACCATTACAGCTTCCACTATTATGACAGCTCAGTATCTCTAGATATTTAATAAGAATTTATGCAAATGTTTTGATTTCCATGATAATGGATCCAATCAATTTTATGACTGTAAAAGAAGTTGTAAATTTTCTGAGGAAACTAAGCAATAATAAGACAAGAGTACCTCGAAGAAAGTGATTTTAACCAACTAATAAAGATCAATTCTTAACAATATAGCAGAAATCTTACTCAACAATTTCATAAGCATCCTCAACTGTGTAACGCTCCCACATTGTATATGAACCTTTCCACAAGTCTGGATATGTAGGTACTTCCAAAGGAAATGACTGTTCATCTATGATGTGCCAATGAAGAACATTCTACTGAATGTGATTGTCAATATCAGAAGTACATGCAGAAAAATTAGAGAAAGAAAACAAGGGATGAGAAGAAATAAGTAGCATTGATGCATTTGGGTAATGTAAGCAGAACCAAGGTAGAATATAAGCAAAGAAAGAATGCTTCTTACAAGTTTAGCATAAGACATAGACTCAATAACTTGCTTAATCACATTAACTGGTAGGTAATGACGTGATGTATCTGCAGAAGAATGTAAACACGTTCACACTTCAAAGTACTAGTAAAAAAGGAATGAAAGAAACAAGATAATTATAACTGATCCTAATATAACTCCTGCATACCAAGAAGAAGCCCGCGAAATACAAATCTTGGTTCATCCTGAATATACCATGGTGCCTTGTACACTTCTACAGTTTTAGTCCCATAGTTGAACGCACATAACTGGCTGAATGTCTACAAAACATAGAAAGGTAAACAGTGAAGGAGACCTGCACATTTATGACAACGTTTAACACAGCAACAATACCTTCTCCAGCTATATCATTAGAACCAGAAAAACGAAATCGAGATGAGAGTTCAAACAATATATTTCCTGAAAGACTTTTAAATGAGATATCGATCGTTGATCTTTTAGGCTGGTAATTTTATCTTAGGAGATAATTTTGCTTGCTCTATAAGCACTGTACTTCACTTGTTCAACCCAGTCAAACCTAAATCATTTGACTGGTTGACCATGGTTTACATCTTACCAATTTGAAATGGAAGACTACAATCCCATTGGAAATTGTTACACCTTCAAGGTATCAAACATTTGTAATTTAATTTCAACTGATGCATAAAATTTAATCAGGCTGCTATCAGCACAGCATCTTATAGATTTCCCAATTCAATTGCAATCGGAAATTGAGTAACAAAATATTAGGTTACTTTTGATCACAAATGAGGTAGTCACAGGTTCACCATTATACATACCTCTAACCCACGTAATGCACCATAAACTGTATTTGCCTGCGCACGGAGACGGCATATAGTCAATACCCAGCCAAGAGCAACACTATCCAGGACAACCACAGTGGATGCACAGAACAATTTATATGCATCAAGCCATCAATTATACTCAATTGAATATCACGATATATAAAGCCCATTGCAATGAATGACAAAAACAGAATTAAGCTACGAAATTAGAAGGATTTAGTACCAACGAAGATCGATTTCTCAAGGTACCTCAATTGCAGCCTCTCGAATAATTGAATGACCATTTTCTGTTGACACATACAAAGAATAGCTCTCGTCCACATTGAGATTAAGCTGTTGAGAAACAAAAACAAATTCAAAACTTATATAAATTCAATGAACATCTGAAACTACCAAAGATTAAAGAATCAAAGACTCACAGTTTCGTTATCGGAATTGACGACGATTCTGAGCTTGCTAACATCATAAACATCATTCTTCCTCGAATTTAAATTAGATAACCTAGAATGGTGCTTGAATATGATTTCTCTGTACCTCTGAAATGCTTCACTAACAATGGATGAACCTCCACCATCTCCTCCGACTTCGAGAGAGAGATCGGGATCGACGGAGATCGTGGTGTTTCCGTAAGTGAATTTTGAAGGTAGTGGCCATAAATAAACAAGTGAATCATCGAGGTCTGAACTCGATTTAAACCCTAAAACTCGAGCTTCAATTTCAACTATGGAAACAACAGAAAGTAGAGATAGAGTATGTAAGAGGAGAGAGATGAAATTGAAGTTCCGAAGTTTCGTCGACATTTTTTTAGAGGATTTTCAGTCGAAGTTCAACCGGGCTTTTCGATCGGTGTGAGCCGATCGGACGGGCATCGTCACCTGTGGCTTTTAGTAGACTTTTTTTTGACACCTAATGCTTACAAAAGCGTGACGACTCAATCATTTGCAGTGACACGTGGTAGTCTCATCGTTTGTCTGTTAGGGTTTAGGAACCGGTTCGGAGTCTGGGGATAAACACCCGTTTCCCCAATATAAAGAAAAAAATAATCCCTTGATCACCATGCATAATGAATGTCCATAATTTACATTTTTTTATTTTTTATCAGATGTCTATAATTTAAATTGGTAGTTGTTAAGAGTACATGTGGTCAGGTAAAAACTATAGAGCTACTTAAGAAAAACACGTATTTAAATTCCAAAAAATATTATCCCCCTAAATAGAACCAATTAATTAGAATGAAAAAAGATTGAAACACTATTAATTTTTGTACAAGAAACATAATCTATTTATTTTTAACCAATTTTGCTTGTAGTCACTACAAATAAAAAAATGTCAGAGATGAATTTACACAACTTTTTCCTATAGTCATATAATTGATAAGCTATTTTGATAAGCTATTTTATATTGTTTGTTGTCTGAAACATACAGATTATAGTACAAAATTTAAGTTGTATAAATTTAATAAAAAGGTGTTTGAAAAACTGGAAATAGCGGTGGCCAAAACAAAAACTAATACGAAGAACTTTAAAGTATCAATGACATTCAACAGTATCGGTTGTTCTTTTTTGCTTTTATACGCGTATCTTTTATGCCAAGTTTGTTTCTTATGTGGCATGTGTTATATACATCGAATTTGTACTAGCTGAAACACATACATTAAAGTTACAACCAGGCCTGGCCCTGGGCCAAAGCACCACAAGCGGTGCTTTGGGCCCCAGGACTTGGGGGGCCACCCAGCCCAGTATATAGTAGTTGGGATATTTTTAAAAAAAAATTTACAAGGTTCTTTAATGAAATAGTTACATACTTGGGGGGCCATTAAAAAAATTCAAACATAAAATACCCATCTTCATCACTTCAGTAAGATTGAAAACAAACAGGAACAAAAAAATATCACGGTGCAGAGTGTGCTGTGAGCCTGTGGTGCTCTCTGCCTTGCCTACTCTCCTCTTCATCTTTAATTTGGATCTTCACCAGCTAAGAATAACCCCTTAGGTAAGAAATTTCTTCACTTATCTTCTACTTTGTTCTTTAGTTATTCATCTTATTATTTATTTTTCTTTTAAATTTCCCTAGATCTAACTTCTAAACATGAACTGTTAAAGTGTGTAATCACAGTGATTTCGTAAACATCAGAAATTTCGTAAACATCAGAAATTTCGTAAGTTTAATCTCTAAATTCTAATTCAGTAATTTTAATTTTTTTATATCCTATTTCTATTTAATTGGATTTTATTTTTTGAAGATTGTTGCATTTGGTTGGCTTGTTAAGTTGTTCTATAGATAATTAGATATAAGATGTTAATTTTTTAAGCCCTAATTGTCTATCTAAAAAGGGTTTATTTTGTGACAAAGATCCTAATTATTTTAACCCTAATTTTTTTAGCCCTAATTGTCTACCTGAGAAGGGTTTAATTTTTTGAGTCCTAATTATTCTATAGATAATACTTTCTTTAACTTGTTACAGTGTTACTTCAGTACAGTGATGCCCTCATGCCTCCTATTAGACACCATACATCTGGAGCTGAAAAAAGAAGAAAAAAGAAAAAGGAGGCTGAATTAATTAAATCTCAAACAGATGCTCTTTATAAGTTTTTTAGTAATATTAATCTTGTAAATGATGGGAATGTGAATGATATGAATGAGAATGATGGAGATGACAATGACAAAAATGAGAATGAAAATGATAAGAATAATATTGACGGGGATGTGAATGGTATAAATGAAGACCTTAATGAAGAACATGGAGCTTTAGATATTTATGATCCGGGGAATTGGGATATGATTGATCAAAATTTGAGAGATTTTCTAGTGGAGAAAGGTCCAATAAGAATTGACAATATTGTTTTTCCTTCGGATGATCATGGTAGGCATTTCTCCCCCACATATTACACCCGACAATTGATCAATGGAGAAAAACAAGATAGGAGATGGCTAATATATTCAATTACTTCGGAAAAGGTCTATTGTTTTTATTGTAAATTGTTCAAGCAACATGGAAATATTAGTCATTTGGCGGGTGAAGGATTTAAAGATTGGAGAAATCTTAGTGGGAGACTTAAAGGTCATGAAAGTAGTCAAGAGCACATTAGTTGCATGTATAATTGGATTGAATTGGAATCAAGATTGAGAAAGACAGAAACCATTGACAAAAATGTGCAAGAACAAATCAACAAAGAAAAAGCACATTGGAAACAAGTATTGTTGAGGATAATGGGTGTTGTAAGAGCTCTTGCTAAAAATAGTTTGGCATTTCGTGGAGATAATGAGAAGATTGGGCAAGAAAACAACGGAAATTTTTTGACGATAATTGAAATGATTTCTCAATTTGATCCGGTAATGCAAGAACATCTTCGACGTATTGAAAAGGGTGAAATTCATTACCATTATCTTAGTCACAAGATCCAAAATGAATTGATATCAATGTTAGCAGGTGAGATCAAAAGTATGATTGTTAGAAAAATTCAGCAAGCCAAATATTTTTTCAGTTATACTTGATTGCACTCCAGATATAAGTCATGAAGAACAAATGTCTCTTGTGATAAGATGTGTGGATGTTTCAACAACTCCAGTGAAGGTGGAAGAGTTTTTTTTAGAGTTTTTAAAGGTGTATGACACATCGGGCGAAGGACTTTTTTTGAACTTCAAGATGCATTGAGTCAACTTCAGCTTAATATTGGCGATGTAAGAGGACAAGGATATGACAATGGATCTAATATGAAAGGAAAACACAAAGGTGTACAAAAAAGATTGCTTGAAATAAATCCTAGAGCATTCTATACACAGTGTGGTTGTCATAGCCTTAACCTTGCAATTTGTGATATGGCCAACTCTTGTTCTCAAGCAATTTCTTTTTTTGGAGTTGTACAACGAATTTACACATTGTTTACATCTTCTACAAAGCAGTGGAAAGTTTTCAAAGATGAGGTGAAATGTCTCACACTAAAGTCGTTGTCGCAAACTCGTTGGGAAAGTCGAATTGAAAGTGTGAAAGCAATAAGGTTCCAAGCTCCACAAATAAGAAAAGCTTTAATTCACTTGGCAGAAACTAGTGAAGATCCCAAAACTGTTAGTGAAGCTGAGTCCTTAGCAACAAATGAAATAGAAAATTTTGAGTTCTTGCTTTGCATGGTTATTTGGCACAATGTATTATTTGCTGTCAACTCTGTGAGCAAAGTACTTCAAACTGAAGACATGCATATTAATGTTGCTATACAACAATTAGAAGGACTTATTTCTTTCTTTCAGAGATATAGAGAAGTTGGATTTCAAGAAGCCATGATTGAAGCTAAAGAGATTGCAACTACGATGGGCATTGAACCTATATTTCGTGAAAAACGCATCATTCGGAGAAAGAAACAGTTTGATGAAAGTGTCAATGAAGAGGTGTCATTATCAGTTGAAGAATCATTTAGAGTTAATTACTTCATATATATATTAGATCAAGCTCTTTCTTCACTTAAGAGTAGGTTTAAACAATTTCAGATGTATGAAGAAACTTTTGGATTCTTGTTTAATTTAAAGAAGTTAAACTCTATGGATGATGATGTTTTAAGGGATTCATGTACCCACCTTGAAAATTGTCTGAAGCATGACATGGTTTCTGATATTGATGGGAGAGATTTATTCTCAGAATTGAAAGTCTTGAAAAGTGTTTTACCAAAAGAGACAAGAAAGCCAAAAGAAGTGTTGAATTTTCTGCAAAGAATGGATGGTTGTTACCCAAATACATGGGTTGCTTATAGAATATTGTTAACTATACCAGTTACAGTTGCCAGTGCAGAAAGAAGCTTCTCAAAGTTGAAGTTGATTAAATCTTATCTTCGGTCAACAATGTCACAAGAAAGGTTGAATGGATTAGCTATGTTATCGATTGAAAAAGATATGGCAGCAAATCTTGATTATACATCCGTAATTGGTGATTTTGCAGCTAAAAATGCAAGAAGAATGATCTTTCAGAAGTGACACTTTATATGGTCTATTGGGTGTTTCTCTTTTGTCATGGAAGTTTTTTTGTTGTGGTTGTAAGCATTGACCTTTGTTTTTGATATTTTGGTTATTATAGGAGAACTACATTGATTTTGATCTCAATGGGGTCATGTTTACCTAGTCCCCCCTTTTTAGTATGTAGGTAGCCCTAAGATGATTTGGGTCCAACACTTACAGAAAAGAAAAATTACACGTACTAAAATGTTTTTTGAATGTATATGAAATCTTTTGTTATAGTAAATTAATGAAATGCAATGGTTCTTGTTATCTTAATCTAATATTTTTTTCTCTTTGCATATATGTGATTTTTTTATATGTGAAAATACATGGGGCCACATTCTTTTGAATTCGCTTCGGGCCTCTTAATTCTCAGGGCCGGCACTGGTTACAACAAGGCTTAGATACACTATAAGAGGCGTGTGAGAAGCTTATAAACTGCCTTAAACACTATTTGTAACAAAAGTCGTCATTAACGAACAAACACATTAAAGAACACCACTAATAGGTGCAGAAAAAGGTACCACCAAAAGATAGAGAAGGGGACACCAGCAACCACGCAATGAACCCAGTTTTATGCACGGGGTTTTCTAGTTGGTTCAACTTCAATTCTGGGAAACTCTATCTATTTAGCCCAATCAGAAAACAAACAATTTGCCTTAGGGGCCCGTACAAACAAAAGTTCTGTTGTTCCAGCCCAGCCCATCTACACTACTACACATTCCGTGAGCTTAGCTTTTTGAAAATTCAAAATTGAAATTTATCCCAAATTTATTCACTCGTTTTACTTTTTCTCATTCCTTCCCACAGGTTTCGCCGGGTTCTCACGTTGGTGCGAGTCGGGGGACCAAGAACAAATACGCTAGAAGTACTCCCACGTTGACTCCCAAGATGACTTCTAGATGAGGTGGCAAAATCTACATTGACTCCCAAGATGACTCTTAGATGAGGTGGCAAGACCTGCTTGTGTAAAGTTGCTTTTTCAAGTTTGAAGCAGATCTTGTCACCTCATCTTGAGAGTCATTCTAGGAGTACTTCTAGCATTACTAGTGTTGGATGATATCACAGACAACGATGATATCATATGTTTTCGACCACGTGTCACATATCCATAGGTCGATGGATCATGATTCTAAAGAAGACATCTGTTGAGATGAGATATTGGATCTAATTCTCAACCCGCCCTACCAGATAGAAGATCCGACCCAAGTCAAATGCAGGAGAAATCATAACCATGGTTAGAATCAGAAAAGAGGTAGGTCAGGTTTAGCCATTTCGGTAACCTGACCATAGTTTCAATTCCAGATTAGCTTGCAGACAAGATTGCAATAAAAACTAGGGTTACGAAAGAAGGAACCTTTTTCGATTCGTCGATATTCTTTCTCTGTTTTTATGAGATCTGTCTGTTATCTCTCAATCTATCTCTTCATTTCTCTTTCGATCTTAAGCTTTAATGGAGACGCAGTGGATTACCGAATTTCCTCACACAAACATGGACAAACGACCTAGAAAGAGAGCTAGATTAACGTGGGACGTACCCCCTCCTATTCCTCCTCCTCCCAAGGTATGATTTTCTCCCTAAAATTTGAATCAATTGATATCGATCTCTGTTTCAGATTGTTCGCTTGAATTTTGATCATATTTTGTAAAATTTCTAACAAATTTTGGTATTTTAATTCGATTTTGATGTAGATTTCGTTATTTATTTTTCCTGATTGTCTAAATTGTTTTGTTGAATATTGACTAGCCCACCTTTTGCAATCGAAACTCTAAATTAGAGAAAGTCGCGATTTTGGTTTTTTGGTTATTGACAAATTTAAGATCTCATCGACTGGTAGGAATTCGATAATTCGACCATATGATCACGTTTTTGCTCGTTGCTGGCTTTCATGTTCGTCTTGATGAAATGTGTATGTGTTAAACTTCCAATTTTCGAAACGTGTGAATATTTTTCTTTTCCCTGCTCATTTGTTTTTGTTTTTTCTTCAAATTTTGTAATTTTTATTTTTATTTTTCATTTTTGGGTTCTGGGATGGATTTGTAGAAAGATTCATGGGCTTTTTTTTTGTTATTGTTAAATTTGATTTTATTGCTGACTGTATAGAGTTTGATTTATTTTGAAATGAAAATGTGGTTATTTGATATATTGAGTTATGAATTGTTTGGCTCTGCTTAGGCCCTTCCAACAATTTATTGTGGGCAAGAATTTACAACCGGAGTAGCCTCCAGAAATGTGTGTGCTTCTCTGTATTATAAAGCACAGCTTCACAATGGGTCCCCACCTTGGAGGAATGATGATAAAGATGGACATTACACCTTTGTTATTGGAGAAAATTTATCGGCTCGCTGTAATACTCTCTACTACAATTTAGTATTGGATTGTAAATTTTCTCTTATTATGTTCTTTTTTGACACCTAAATTGGTTATTTCTGCAGATAAAATCCTCAGTAAAATGGGTGAAGGTTAGTTATTTTGTGGCATGGAAGTTATCTTTATTGATTTATTTAAGTTGATTTTTTTTAGTGCTTTGACTGCTTATTTAGTTTTTAGTTGATATGCATGAATTCTATCAGTTTTCAAGGTGGGACAAATGTTTTAACTTGTTCTTTACATATTTTTTTATATATATATATATTTTCTATCTCTGGTGGAATCCATGCAGGGACATTTGGACAAGTATTAGAATGTTGGGACAATGTAAAGAAAGAAGCTGTTGCAATAAAAGTCGTACGCTCGATTCAGAAGTATCGTGAGGCTGCCATGATTGAAATTGACGTTCTTCAAAAGCTTGCCAGACATGATGTTGGTGGCACTCGGTAAGTTTTTAATACACTTGTTGCTTTCTCTCTTTAGCTGTAGACCTTTACGGTGTATATGGTATAAGTGGTTTTATTCTTTGCAGTTGTGTGCAAATACGGAATTGGTTTGACTATCGTAATCATATTTGTATAGTAAGTATTTATTATTTGATATTTTGATTCATTTGGGACGGAAATGCATTTTTTCTTCTTGTGTGAATATTGTGCGAGTTAAAACTTGCGGATGAATTTAAATGGTTTTAACAGGTATTTGAGAAGCTTGGACCAAGCTTATACGATTTTCTCCGCAAAAACAGCTATCGTTCTTTTCCCATTGATCTTGTTCGGGAGCTTGGCAGACAACTTTTGGAGTCTGTAGCATGTGTGTGGACAATACTTGTACCTTTTATATTTGATGCTCAAGTGATCAAGTATGAAAATTGACAGTTGGGCATCAAGGCTACTCAATTTCCACCATTCTATCACTTCCATCATGAGTAGATCTTTTAAATTTGGAGTGATCTTACGTTTTTAAAAACAAGTGTTGCAGTAGGACACATTAATGAAAAATTATCCCGCTCTGTCTCATGTTTGCTACTTCTTTTTCATGGCAGTTATGCACGACCTAAGACTAATTCATACCGATTTGAAACCAGAAAACATTCTTCTTGTTTCTCCAGAGTATATCAGGGTGCCTGATTACAAGGTATTGATCATGAAATATGTTTTTTTCTGGATTTATAATTTTAGTCAAACCTTATACTAAAGACTATGCAGTCAGTATTGAATTTATTTTTGTAACTGAATTGTTTTTTGTGGTTTTTCTTTTTGGCTGCGATGAAGTTTCTTCCACGAGCCACTAAAGATGGTTGCTATTTCAAGAATCTGCCAATATCCAGTGCTATTAAGCTTATTGATTTCGGAAGTACAACATTTGAACATCAAGATCACACCTATGTGGTATCTACACGCCATTATCGTGCACCAGAGGTTATCTTGGGTAATACCTCGTTCTTTCAAGAAATTTGACGTGTGCAAATATCCATTCCTTAATGTCGTTACGAATATTTGTTATTTTCTTCTACAGGGCTTGGATGGAACTATCCTTGTGATTTATGGAGTGTAGGTTGCATACTTGTCGAGCTTTGCTCGGTGAGTTCAGTTGACATAGTTATTCTTTACTTCCAATGAAAACCATTTCTCCAATCTGTTTAGACATACTTCATATAAATTGGTTAACAAAATGTCGTGGAGAAATGAGCTTCTGAGTAAACCATTCACTGGAATTATAGAATATCTGCCTGAGTTCCATGAAATGTTTGGTTTCTACTGGCAACAACTTTTTTATTACAAAGAGGCATAAGGATTTTGTATCTGAACAATATCAAGCTTCAGTTGTATCTTATGTTCTCATTGGTTGTGTAGGGAGAAGCCCTTTTTCAAACCCACGAAAACTTGGAACATCTTGCCATGATGGAGAGGGTGTTAGGCCCACTTCCCCAACACATGGTGGTTAGAGCTGAGTAAGTATTTGAAATGTTTTTCACTCTTTGTTTCTTTTCTTTTTTTGCAAGTATAATAATTTCTTGTCCTTTTTTTTTTCCAGTCGACGAGCTGAGAAGTATTTCAGGAGGGGTACACGATTGGACTGGCCTGAAGGTGCAAATTCAAGGGACAGCATGAGAGCAGTTTGGAAGTTGCCTCGCCTCCAAGTAAATTTTTATTTTTTTCGCTCTGTTGTTTGTCATATTAATTAATAAAAAACTAAGATTTTGGCTGTGCTCTAAATTGGGCATTGTGAATCCAAATAGAATAAATCTGAGTTGGGGTTTCCACTGAAAACAGGAGATATCTTTTTTTACCTTGTTTTACCCTGAAAATAACTTTGATGGTTTGTTACTTCATTCCGAGCATGCATTTTATCCATCTACTGTTGTATGCACCCTAAAATCTGAATTCATCTTTCTCCCTTTACATGCATCTATGTGTAATAAAGGACTAACCATCGGTTACGCTTGTTCTTTCGTAGAACCTTGTGATGCAGCATGTGGATCATTCTGCAGGGGATCTGATTGATCTGTTGCAAGGCCTTCTCCGTTATGATCCAGCTGAGCGGCTTAAAGCAAGGGAAGCACTAAGACATCCCTTCTTCACAAGAGATCTGAGAAGGTGTGGCCATTTCTTGTAAACTGAAAGTTCATTGAACGCTCCTTCAGAGTTTGTTACGTGCGTGAGAGTGCCCACAAATGGGAAAAGGGAATGCAGGCTTTATTTTGGATGTGTGGGATTCCAATCTCTGCGGGATTCAATTGATTGTAAGATCACTACTATTGTATATTGAGCTTTACTTTTTTTCATTTCTTGGTTCTTGTAACAGTTGGGTCTTTTGGTCTTTGTTATAGAGGAATCCCATTGTTGAAAAAATTTCTGCTGTGTGCTGGATTTGTGATGACCGACTTATTTAAATTCGTGGTGTGTTTGGGTTTGGAAACATTTGTTTGAAGACAAATCACGATTGGTTTTTCTTTTGTCGGGAAAGTCATTTTCTAGATTCATGTCATTGTGGAAGCATTCGGTTAATGAAAAAAGGAATAGATTCGAACATTGTGATTATGAGAGGATTCAGATTATGTATCGTTTTCTTTATTTTCCCCTTCATTACTAATGGACAATAGATGCCTTGTTCGATGTGCATTTGTATTTACTAATGCTTCCTTTAGTTATACTAAGGACAGCCACAGGGTTGGGCGTGCTTAATTGTTAAGTGTAGAGGGTTGTGCAAAATGTAGTAATGTTTGTATTGGTTTTTTTCCCTATCTATGTCGTTGGTGGGGCTGTTTTGTAGTTCGGTGATGCTACACTTGCTGCAAAGTGTAGTGCAAACCTTACTGCAAAGACTATTTAAAAAGGTATTTGTGTCACTTTTGATAATGATGCAAATTATGAGGGGTGTGAGATTATTTGAGAACGAGGGATGACTAGGCAGTAAGGTTTGCAGTAGGAAAATGCAGTAAGTTTAACATTGAATGATGCAAATTATGAGGGGTGTGAGATTATTTGAGAACGAGGGATGACTAGGCAGTAAGGTTTACAGTAGGAAAATGCAGTAAGTTTAACATTTTTGTTTGTAATTTAGGCAGAGAATGAAAGGGAAATTTACCAAAATAAAATATCTAATTTAATTTTGGAAAATTCAACATAGATAGAGAATTGGAAATTCTTAATATCACTCTGATGTAGACCTCACAGAGCTAGGTTAAAGCAAGCAAGCAAGCAAGCAAGCTCTATGAAAGACAAACGTGTTTCTTCATTCTCTCGTGGTTTTGTTCGAAGCTCGGGTAAAGTTGTTTTTGTTTTGAACTTTTGTAATGTTCATGAAGGAGTTGCACCTAGACAGAACAATTTAACTACTCTCAAGTCGGACAAGAAAGACTAGATGGAATTGGAATAAACTTTTTCACCTTAACGAAAAAGTATGAAGGTCCCTGTTTCAACAGTACATATAACTATCTCTGTTATCAAAGTAGTTGAAAAAAAGAAAGAAAGGGGGGTGGGGTGGGGTGGGTAATTGAAGGTGGTATTTCTAAATCTCAATAAAAATCCTGCTAGTACCCCAAGCTGCAACAGAACACTAGTTGCATTCCATCTCATGGACACTTTGATGGGTATGAGTTGCACTCCATCTCATGTGCAGGACAATAATGGACATGCACTTAGGAGCGCAGTGCAACCTATAGACATCAAAGGGTGCTCGCTAGTAACTTGATTCTTGTAATTATTTATATATATTCTTTTCCTCTTCAAAAAATCATAAAAATAGATTATCATATAACGGGTGGTTACGTTTAATCCTCTACTACTATAATCTCTACATATTTTAGTCCTCTGTATTTTACATGCGTTCGCCCACTTTATTTTTATATAAGGTTTGTTGAAAGGGAGATGACTCAATGATTGATTTTTTACTAAGATAATCTTTTCCTGATCTAGATTAAAAATCACAAAAAATTACAATAATATTCATCTAATATTTTAAATTATCTAATTCGTGTAAGGCTATATATTTCTATCCAACTATCCAACTTTTCACATATTCTACTCTTTCATTCTTACATTACATGCAAGCTAAGAAGCACCTCGGTACTATATCCTTGTCCGTGCCTCCTCCTCGTGCTTCATAGTATGCAAGGTATGTCCCTCAAGCTTCATTCTCTTCGTACTCAGGATGATAACTGCTTAAAGCCTTAAAACATATCCAGTCCCAAAAAAAAAAATATGTTTCTCCCTACCACGCATACGATATTCGTATCCAAAACAATGACACGTCGATTGATTAACATATCCGACTTGGGTGGGCCCATAATCCCACTCAACCAAGAAAATGTTCTCGAATTTGCTCCACCTTTCCCTTTCTCTCTATTTTTAAATCTTCCACGACACCATCTTTTTGGCCACCGCGACCGATAAGATAACTGAAAACGTGAGTGGGCCCGACTTAAGAAGGGGGACCTTTGACCACGGATAATTATTCTTCTTTTTGTATCGAAGCAGCACCAGACCTACCTACCCAACAAAACCTCATTATATTATTTGATGCTTCAAATTTTCACTCCACATCCAAGGGGGTAAGAATTGATTTGGAAGGTGATATCTGGTTTTTTAGGGCCCACCAAATTCCAGTAATGGAGGATAATATTTAACACGAATAACTTTTTTACAAGATTAGATTACAGTGTTAGCTAATTAATAATGTAAAATAAATTTAAAACCAACTTCATAAAAAAAAAAACAAAACAAAACAAAGCTTAAAATAGTTTGGTGGAATGTGAGAATGTGCTTGTAAGAGCATCCACAGTGGTATGGTAAAATACCTTTTTACCTTATTTGAGTTGAGTAGTGGGTAGGGGAAAATAAGAATTTCCCCCTACGAGAGTCCTAGATAGGCTAAAATTGGCCTTCTCCAGACTCATCTGCAAATTATTTTACGGGGCGTGGATCTGGCACCACGTCTGAAATGGGGCGTAGAGGTACGATGGCGTTTGAAACGGGGCGTGGAGGTAAAGCCACGCCCCAATTTTTTTAAAATTTTTTAAATTGCATGGGACGTGGAGATTGCTCCACGCCCCATGCAGGCGTGGAGATAGCTCCACGCCTAAATATTTTGGGCGTGGAGCTATCTCCACGCCCAAATATTTTTTTTTTTAATTTTTTTTTAAATAACTTTTATAAAATGGGTAAAA
>MVGT01000437.1:4828777-4872948 GCA_002174775.1 Macleaya cordata | reverse complement strand
TTTTTTTTTTGAATTTGGTATTCATGTGTGATCTTGTTTTAAAGATCTTGAAAAATGCTTTCCAATGATATAAATTTTGTTCAAATCCGATTTATATTTTGAAAGTTATGGTCATTTTTATGTTAAAATTTATTAATTGGGATTTGCTAACGTGCACCGTCATTATTCAACAGATGAGTTTTTCGTCTTTTTACATCGCGCTAACGTGTGACGTGTGCCGAGGACAGTCCTTACATGAAAAAAAAGCATGTCCTCTACTTCAATTTTTTTCCCATGCAAGGGCATCCTACTCATTTTCTAATATTTTTATGGAATATTAGCCTCATCTCATGTTATCTTCTTGGGGGTCCCACGAAACTATGTTGTAATATCCTATTAAGGTCGAGAATTAAAAAAAGAAAAAAAATTAAAGACTCAATGTGTATAAGACGATGACTTGATGATATAAGGAAATATGGAAAATAGATGACGAAAAAATTGAAATTTTGATTTTTAGGAATGTGATTCCCCACGAAAATTTTAAAAATAGAAAAAATATGGGGAATAGCAATTCCAATAAGAAAGTTATTCCCCTCTCTAGAATTTCTGTCGTTCAAAAATTGCCTTTCATTTACAGAAAATGCTAAACTTACTACTACAAATTTGCTTTCCAGGATAACTCGCAGTACACTTTGCAGTAAGTGTAGCATCACCGTTGATTTACTAAGAGCATTTCTAATGTAAAAGCAATCAACTTCTTATGTGGCATAGCTCTCAAAACATAATATTGAAATTTGCTTCTAACGTGGCGAAAAAAAAAGCGGATAACAAGATATTTAATGTTTTTCTTGACTGAGATGGAAAGACATCCTCTAAGTGAACCTCTAAAACAAAAGGATGTTTTCCTATCCACACACCACATCAACTTTATATTGGCAGATCACATTTGCATTAGAGAAGGTTTTTAGAATTTATTGAATTTGTTTCTTACGTGGCACAACAAATTTAATTTCATCAACTGGATCTAGATGATTAACTGATGGACTTGCTACCCTTGCTACTTATGTTACTTGTGCTACTAGTCGTGATGAGATGAAGAGGTGCCACCCTCTTTTCTTTCCGGCACGTCTACATTTGCATTGGAGAGGCAAGCCACTACTGTGCGCATCAGACATCATGTAATCTCTCATATTACTATTCATAGTCCTCCATGTGTCCACCCATATCATTTTATATTGACAGAGCACATTTATATTGGTGAAGGTTTTTAATATTCATTCAATGTGTTTCTTAGGTAGTACAAAAATTTAAGCCTACCTATTGGAGAGGTTCTAATACATGAGCCACCTCTCGGCGCATCAGACATCAATGTAATCACTCATAACCATGAGTAGTCCTCCACGTGTCCACCCATCTCAGTTTACGTACTAGACCACACCAACCTACTACTACTCAGTATAGTAGTACTCTTTCCCGCTCTCTTTTCCGTTTTTCTTTCTTTATGGTTAAAAATAATCCGCCTTTTTCGACCACAATACGTTTCCATAAATAAAAAGATCCAAACACTCTCCAAAACAAAACCTAATTTTTTTTTTTGTACACTTCACTTGTTCCATTACTGAAAAACGATTCTTCATTCTACTTGTCTTCCAAACATACTCCCATTATCTTCTGGAATTTCTAGGTTTTTTTTTCCTTCCATTTCCGACGACTGTAAAAAATGGTGGATCCGATGAACATCGATGGGATTTCTAACGAATCAGAAGTACGGCTTTTGGAATCTGAAACTGAAGAACGGCCATGGAGGTTGAACTTCGACGGGATTCAACGGTCAGATCACAAAGGAAGACCTGCTCATGGTCTTCATAACTGTATGGGTGTTCTAGGTAAAATGAACATATCTTTTGCCTTTTTTTTGTTTTTTTTCGGTTTTTGAGTTTTAAACATAGAAAGCTTAAGATTCTATGTTGACTATTCTTCTTGTGAGTATGTTTCTTCTTCAGGAATTTTTTTTTTTATTCTTTATTTCTTTGTTCTTATTCCATTGCACTAGTTTATTTTATTTTCAGTAATCAGTATCTTGTTCCCTGTCAGAAATGCATCTGTTAGGTTAATAAGAAATATTTGGTAGAATAAAAATTTGAACCAAGGTGATTTTGTCTGAGAAACAAACCCAGTTCTATTTTTATTCTGCCATGATCGGAAGCCTAAGTTCTGCAGGAGGGCTTTTTAGGGGTATGAGATTTCATGGGTGTGTGACTAGTGAGTATTTGTTCCTAATTTGTTTTGGGTTTTTTAATTCCATAGTTTTTTTCTGAGTTTTTAAATGTAGAAAGATTCTTCGGTGAGTATTCTAGTATGAGGATTTTTCTTCTTCAGTAGCGCTTTGTCGCGGGTTTTTATCCTTTTTTTTTCTTTGTTTAGCTATTTCACAAGATTTTTTGTTTTCATCAACTTGTTCTTTCTGAGAATTTCTTTTTTCTATTTGATAGACTAGAAGTTTGTGCTGACTGCTGAGATTTTGGACAGACCTGTCTGAGAAACAAACCAGTTTTTTTTTTTTTCCGGCCATGATCGGAAACATAAGTGCTGCAGGAACGGGTATGGGAATTCATGGGTCTGTGAATAGTGGGGTACGAACTTTTAGTTGTAATTTCTATTTAGATGCTTCAAGGGCTTATACTCTATTATTTTTACATAATTTGAAATATGGGTAGTTCACTGGTTCTCTAAAGAAGTGATCTATCCTGGGACTTCAAGTAACTTCTCTGTAGGCAAATTTGAGGGGCTTATTGGTGTGCATGGTTGGCCAAATCGGCCAATTTGGTCTTTGATGGTGAATTGGCCGTCACATTAAATCGATCTGATTCATTAGTTACTCAGCTAATCAATTTACGTATCGGCTGACTTGGCAGATTGTTTACATGCGGTAGATTCTTAAAAATCTATAAAAGCGGCTCTAGCTATTTTGCACGCACTACTCTCCTCTCTCATGTACCCGACTCTCAGATTGGCTTGAAATCCCTAAGTTTTCCTTTTTTACTAATAGCATTAATATTGTTTCTTCATTTTTTTTTCAATTTATAAAACCATTTTAGTTGAGAAATGATAATTTAAAATTTCTAAAACAAACAAACAAGACATATACTTACTTTTTATGTTTTTATTTATTTTCACTGATATATGTTAAACTTTATACTTATTTCATATATTTTTTCTTTTGTATTATTAACTATTTATATTTAAAAAATTAAAATTCAAACTGCATTTGACTTGTCTGTAATCGGGTGTGAATTGACTGATTCACCAACTGATTCCGAGTCAGCCAGCCATAAATAGGTGAAGTTTGTGACAGGGAAATTGATGGCTTTTGTGGAAACTTTTTTCATTTTTTTGAAACCTTTTCATGTCGAATTCATTTCTATCCCTGTTCTGCTTTGCTTGTTAAAACCTTAAGCTCCTCTGTGAACTGTGTAATTGATTCCACTTGCAAAGTAGTTCAGACTTTTTCCCTTGTCTGACTAATTTTCCTTTTACATTTTTTGATATAAATTTTCTCGAACCAACTGAACAATTTGAAATATGCGAAGTCATTTAAGTATGCTGTATAATATTTTGAATGAAATGACATATTTTGTTCTTGAGATCACGTAAATAATGTCTTAATTGTTTTGGTTGATGGGTTTAGCTTCAGAAGATGTCGTGGCTGAGTATTACCAGCAGCAGGTAGAAATGTTGGACGGGTTCAATGAAATGGATGCCTTAGCTGATCGTGGGTTTCTTCCCGGAATGACAAAGGTTTCTATGCCTTTTTATTGCTTTACTCTGTTCCCTAAGATCAGGAATTCAGGACCTCAACATTTGACCAATTTATCTTGCATCCATTGCCATGAATTGATGTGGGTATTGTTTTCTCTTTCAGGAAGAACGGGAAAAATTGGCTAAAAGTGAGAACTTAGCCATCAGAATATCGAACATTGCAAACATGATTCTTTTTGCCGCAAAAGTTTTTGCCTCAGTCAGGAGTGGTTCATTGGCTATCATAGCCTCCACATTGGATTCACTTCTTGATCTTTTATCAGGTTTCATTCTGTGGTTCACCTCCTTCTCTATGCAGACACCAAACCCCTATCAATATCCTATCGGGAAGAAACGCATGCAACCTTTGGTCAGTTTCCTTCTCCTATTAGTTCTTCTGATGGTCAAACATTAGCATGAACATGGTAATATATGTTGTCCTGCATGGATACTCTGCTCAATGTTCTGAAAACTGGATCCGATAGTTCATTAGGTAAACTGGTTTTCAGAACATTGTTGATGCTTGCGCATATTTTCATCTTTGCCATTTAGCCATTGGATACTTATACGATGACATTTGTTCTGAAATCAACTTCAGCTATAATATATCTGTCCTCACATTTTTACAAGTATTGGGTGCATTTTCAGTAAATTGTAAGGGATATTAAGAGATTTGGATGTTTTCCGTTATAATATGTGCATATGGATTTAGCTGCATGTTGTATCTGTTAAGGTTCCAGTGATATTTTGTTGAACTGCACCTGGCCCAAGATGTCTAGCTTTGCAGTTAAGTTCTTGGTTGATAAGAATGTAGGTGTAGAAGTGGATTTTTTATGGCATTTATGGTAGGTTGAGTGGTGGTAGCTTTACTTGGACTGACTCAGATTCTGTGATTAAACTATGGGTTGAATAGCTACATGTTTTCAACCAAGGACGGATCATCTGTCATTTGCAGCACAAATTACTCCCTAGTATTGAGAGTCTCATGTTTACGCTGAATTTTAGAAGTACTAACATAAACCTCCACTTTGTTTATTATATATACTCAAATCCTGGATTCAAAATGACATTTGCAGGGCATCCTTGTTTTTGCTTCTGTAATGGCCACGCTGGGGCTGCAGATTATTTTGGAGTCAATACGTACACTGATAGCTCATGTAAGTGGATAATTATCCTTTCTAAACCACAATTTGAACTCTCTTACCATTGATCAAGACCCGATATATGATGCAGTCTATATGTTGTTATCTCTGTTAAAACCATGATTTACTGTGGATCGCAGCATCAATTCAACTTGACCAAGGAGCAACAGCTATGGGTAATTGGGATCATGACCTCTGTAACATTGGTGAAGTTCTGCCTGGTAATCTACTGTCGCTCTTTCACCAATGAGATCGTCAAAGCTTATGCCCAGGATCATTTCTTTGATGTCGTCACCAACATCATCGGCCTAATAGCTGCCCTCCTCGCAAACTATTTTGATGACTGGATGGATCCCGTTGGAGCTATCATTGTAAGTGATGTTATTTTTTCTTTCTTTCTGGAATACTTGCATCAGGATGGGAACACTCGTTACCCTTTTACCTTAACTAGACACGAGCAGCATTTTGCGCCATTGAGTTGGAAGCTTTTCGATGGTCCCAGTAAAGTGATCTCATAGGTCAAAATTGCTGTCATTGGCTGATTATAATACTAGTGTATCATTTGGTTAAGACCTCTTATATCTGTAACTTATAACTTGTGCTTGAATAATCCTCTGCAGTTAGCAATGTACACCATTCGCACATGGTCAGCAACTGTGCTCGAAAATGTGAACTCACTCGTAGGCAGGACAGCAGCACCAGAGTATCTACAGAAGCTGACGTACCTTTGCTGGAACCACCACAAGGCTATAAGGCACATCGACACCGTACGTGCTTACACGTTTGGATCTCACTACTTTGTCGAAGTTGACATCGTGTTGCCGTCTGACATGCCATTGCGAGAGGCACATGATGTGGGAGAGTCCTTGCAGGAGAAGCTTGAACGGCTGCCCGAGATCGAGCGTGCCTTTGTTCATCTTGATTATGAGTTTACTCACAAGCCTGAGCATGCACAATCACAATCTTAAGTTTAGGGATTACACACATTTCATCTTTACTGACATGATGAAGACTTTGTGTTGTTGAAAATGTATATGTATATATATATATATATATATAGAGTATTAGTATGATATTATTATATTAGTAGTACTAGTTTGTATGGGGATGGTGATCGTTGAACGAACAAAACTTTTTTTTTTTTACTGGATGCAGTAGTAGTAGTTGTTTTGCTATTTGAATTTGAATATCACTATTTCTACGATTTAATATTTATCGAAGGGAATATTTATGGTTGGCAAATTTGTATTAATTTTCTGTGTGAATAGACGAGTCCAGTTTGCAAATTTTCTTGGGAGTTTTTCCAGTTTGTTGGGGCCTCTCAAATCTGAGGGCTAGCCTTATCACTCTCTCACTTTAGAAAAAGTTGAATAAATTTTTTAATTATATATTTAATTTTTTTTTTAAAACTAGGTGTGTAAAACGTGCAAGCAATGGTGAATGGAATGGGACATAGGAATTGTGGCCTTGTGAGGGCTTCTGGTACCCCTATAGCTCCCCTCTAGTCTTGCTCGCATGTGGCGAAAACACTATAAAAAGTTTCCTTCCGAGTGGGATTCTAAGATCGTATCTAAAACTATTATTTTTTAATTATATTAAATAGTGGGTGGCAATAATGCTTTTTTTTAAAAAAAAAAATATTAATAATTTTACCTTTTTTGTGTAATGATATGATATGTTAACAAAATCTTTTATAGTCTGTTTGGAAAAGGGATTTGGAAGAGGAATTTTGTGGGAACCACAAATTTGGTAGAAAAATCATGTTGTATTTTTCCTCTACCAAATTCCCTAGTTCCTACAAAATCCCTCTCTAAAATTCCTTGTCCAAACAGACTATTAGTCTTTTAACCCATGGACCTCAAAGTTGCAATTTACTCTTCTATTGTGACTCGTGAGCGGAGCTCATTGCATTGGTAGGAGTTCATTGCATTGGTAGTTCTAATTTCAGATCATCTGAATTAAATTCGACTCGACAATAGTTGTTATGTCCGGCCAATGGCCATTGCTATGCGTAAGTACGACTACGCTTGCTCCTTACCACAGTTTTCCATCTCCTTTTTGCAATCTTCGCTTGTGCATTAGTCCCATTTACCGGAAAAAAAAAAAAAAAAAAGAAGGCCAGCTATCGTTGCAATCCTTGTCTCAAAAGCCTTCCAAGCCCTGTAATGGAAAGGAACCAATATAGGTGCAAATGTGCTATGACCCTCAATTTTACAGGACCCCTATATATTTTTATTCTATCACTTCACATAAAGTTACACTTTATTTACACCTTATTTTTTTGGCCCACAAGAAAATGATCCAAGGGCTTATTCATGTGAGGATGACTCCTAGCCATGTAGATCACCCTCACAATATATACATCATTCTAAAATTTTAAACCCAATCAAATTTGGTTAAAAATTAAATCTTAAATAGATGGCTTTTTGAGTTAGTGAGTGAGTAAACTTTTTCGTGAAAAGGCAAAGAATCTACTGAGATTTTTTTTTTTGGGAAAGAGTAGATAGAATCTGATTTTCATTCACCCACTCCAAAATCCGACGACTCCCTCCACTTCCACTAACTTGGTAGGATGATCGTCCGGTCTACAATCACACCCCACTCCACACGCCTTGCCTTACTAGTTACTCCCCAAGTTAGTAAAAAGTTTACAGCAGCACGGCGCAGTAGCAGCACGATTCTTGTATAAAACGTAATCCGAATCCGATTATCCAGACCAGACTGTAATTATACTCGTATAATAACTTTCGACTGTAATTATACTCGTGCAATAACTTTCTTAATTTATCACTCCTCCTCGTCCATAGTCCAAGTAGGTGAGCGACACTACACAATCGTAGCCGCTGCTATTATATGGTCAACCCACCATCTACAACATCTAACGGTTAGGATTGTGTCTCTTTTCTCACTTACCTTTCAAATGGGTGAACAAATTTGCAAAACAGAAGTGTTTACCTTTTAATGGATTGGATTTTTAATAATTAACCAGTTGTAGATTGTAATTATCTTTTTATTTCTTAATTTTGTTCGGAATCCTTTTTTCACTTTGATTCCAATTCCTCGATTCTTCTACCTATAAATATAGACCCCCCTACTGAATCTCTCTTTCACACATCGTTTCCTATTCCTCTGCTTGTTCTTCTTTGATCTTCTTCTTCTGCTTGTTCTTCTTTGATTGAGAAAATGGAGATTGATTTGACACCCAGGTTGGCAAAGACAGTGTATGGAGGTGAGGGTGGATCATACTTCTCATGGTCTCCTTCTGAACTTCCCATGCTTCGTGAGGGCAACATTGGTGCCTCCAAAATCGCTCTCCAGAAGAATGGACTCGCCCTTCCCAGCTATTCTGATTCTGCCAAGGTCGCTTACGTTCTTCAAGGTATTATTACTTAGTATTCTACTATTTTATTGCTTTTTGTCTTGTTCTTTGAGTAAATCTTATTTTATTTCTGTTGAACTTTTGATTCCTTTAGTTTTCTTTTCTGGGTTTGGTTTTTTTTTAATTAGTCCTTTGGTTTTTTTGTTCCAGATTGTTTGATTTTGATTTTTTTGTATTTTTTATGTCAATTGATTGATTTTGTCTTTAATGGTTGCTTGAATGATATGCTCTGTCGATTGTTCATCTACTACTACTATGAATTGTTTATGTTTTGATCGTATTTTATTTAGGTTGTTGTGATTTTTAATTTTAATGGCTAGCTGCTTGATTAATTGATTTGCATTCATGCATTTAGTTGTGACTTGTGAGATTCATGGTTTTGGATTTTAGGGAAAAAAAAAACGAAACATAAAAACAGAGAAACAAAAATTAAAAAACGTTTTACATGTTTTTAGTTATTTATATAAAACTCAGTTGTTTACATAGTTTCTTAATGTATTCTTTTCCTGATCTTTGCATAGAAAAGCTTTCACCCAAAAACTGTTTTACTGATAAAATTAGTGTTCCATTTTACTGTCTTGATCTGTTTCAGTTGTTTTCCACTTGAACATGATGATAACATCCCTATAAAGATCAACTTGAATCTTTATATTGGTGGTGGTGCTGGTCTCATATAACTATATAAGCTAACTGTCTACCTTGGTTATGTTTTTCAGGCAGTGGCAGGGCCGGTATTGTCCTTCCTGAAGCTGAGAAGGAGAAGGTTATTGCAATAAAAAAGGGTGATGCTATTGCCCTACCTTTTGGTGTTGTGACATGGTGGTACAACAAAGATGACACCGAACTCGTTGTTCTCTTCTTGGGTGATACCTCAAAAGGCCACAAAGCTGGTGAATTCACTGAATTCTCTTTGACTGGTTCTAATGGTATTTTCACTGGATTTTCTACTGAGTTTGTCGGTCGAGCTTGGGATTTGGAGGAAGATAAGGTGAAGGCACTTGTTGGAAGCCAAAAATCCAGTGGAATTGTTAAGTTAAGTGATGGTGTTAACATGCCAGAGCCAAATGAGGAAGACAGAAAAGGTATGGCTTTGAATTGTGAGGAAGCTCCATTGGAAGTTGACATTAAGAATGGTGGGCGTGTTGTGGTTTTGAACACTCAGAATTTGCCTTTGGTTGGAGAGGTTGGACTTGGTGCCGATCTTGTCAGGTTTGTTCGGGCTTCATTTTCTGTTTCTTTGATGTTATTCATGTACATTTCCTTCTCTTAATACAATTCTTTTGTACTGATAAAGAAAAATAATCTTGCCAGGTTGGATGAGGGTGCAATGTGTTCGCCAGGCTTCTCTTGTGATTCTGCTTTTCAGGTGACTTACATTGTTAGGGGGAGTGGCCGTGTTCAGGTTGTTGGAGTAGATGGTAAGCGTGTCCTGGAAACAAGAGTTACGGCTGGTAATTTGTTTATTGTTCCGAGGTTTTTCGTGGTCTCAAAGATTGATGATGGGAAAGGGATGGAGTGGTTCTCCATCATCACCACTCCTAAGTAAGTCATTTTAACTTCTTACTACTACCTTTACTATTTGTGTTTTTGGTTGCTGTTGTTACTGTTACTGTTTTTCATATCATGGTTCCTCCTAATGAGTGTTATTTTGTTCACACACTTGTAACGTTTCACCTGCATTTTATGTTATTGAACAAAACCCAGCACCCATAATGCTGGTGGACAAAATTGCATACTCGCCATGGGCCTACATCTTCTTAAATTTACAAGCATTTGGATTATAGGGATAACTTTTGAGCTATGAGAATTTACCAGCATTTTGAATTTGGAGCCCCACAATTTCGGAACCTTTTCATTCATCTTTCATATATAATAATGAGTCATATTTCATCAGTATTAATGGCGTAAAATATTAGATCTTATCATTCCTTACTATCTGATAGGTTTGAAGGATCATCACAGACTTCACAGTCATATTTTCATATTATGAAGAAGTTTGTGTTACGTGTTAATTCTAATTATTTGTGTGTTGGTTTTTTGCAGCCCAATTTTCACCCACTTAGCAGGAAGGACATCAGTATGGAAGGCTTTGTCTCCTCAAGTGCTTGAGGCCTCCTTCAATGTGGCTCCTGAAGTCGAGAAGCATTTCCGTTCGAAGAGAACTTCTGATGCCATCTTCTTCCCTCCAACTTAAGACATAGGACTGAAGAACAACATTAGCTTCCTTTCTTGTTTTTTATTTTTTTCATTGCAATTTCAATAAGTGAGACCATCTTCTTTAATCCAGCATCTGCTTTACTTTTAGTAATTTGAGTTTAGTTATAAGCTCAATTCAACTTATAAGGATTGAAGACTTATTTTGAATGTTTTATTTTTCCTTAATAAAGTTTTATTTTTTGAGATTTTAGGATATTGATTTGAGCAGAGAAAGTTACAATTCTTTAATATCATATTATGATCATAGTTTTTTTATTTGAATGGTTTGGCATGTTTTGAAATGTTTCCATTACATGTAAAAATTTGCTGGCTTGATTTTACTGCACATTTAAATTTGGATGAGGGCTGTATAAAATCCAAACCCTAAAAATGCCACCGTCTGGAATGTGAATTTCCATTAATTGATACTAATTTACGGTGGCCTTTTTTCAGGCCAGTAACCTCTTCTTCTCATACTTATATGTTTCATTTTTGTTTTTGTTTTTCTTGAAAAACCTTCAATGATTTTGGATCTTCTAACAAGAGCTATCTGATAATTTTAGTGGGATTTTAGGGTTTAAGGATATTGTTTTTGATTTAAATGTGTATCAGGAAAATGTCGCCATTAATAAGAGAAACCAACTGAGAATAAATACTTGGTTGGAGGGATCATTTGGACTTAAATCTAGTGTTATAAGGATTTTAACCCACGAAAATGATTTCTGATTTCTGTTGTTTTTTTTTTTGGGAGAAGGTTTAATTGTTTAATTAAGAATTGCTAAAACATTCATTTCCTTAGTGATTCCAGAATCTGTGTTGAACTTTAATCTGCTCAATTAGGGTTGAACAGAGTTTGTAAATACCAAATTGGTTCATTAGAAATGTGAAGGAGCTTTTGCTTCTGTTTAAAAGACACTACATAAAGGATCTATTGTAATTCAGTACATGTATTTGATAAGCAACTAATGTTGGTTTGAAAATCAGATGTTCAAACTTTTGTGCAGCGTGTGTTGGTTATCTGTGAAGAAAACCATATATTTGAATACTCCCTATTTTTGAGTTTCCATGTTTGCAGTAGAAGATTTCCTTGTCCATGATATCTATGTATTAGTTGCACTTCAAATTGAAGCAGGTTAATGTTTTTGCGTCATTTTGTTTCCAGTAGTCCCACTAAATGTTCGTTCAACATGCTCCTGTTTATGCAATTAGGGAATCACTCAAATCCTTTCTATCATAGACATTCAGCATCATCAACCATGGTTCTTCAATGGTGTGGAGCTGTTGAATGATGCTCGGCAAAATAAGCATGTTCTTTCCACAGAATGCGAAGGGTATGCAAAGACCAATGATTAATCATAGGGATTCATATAAAATGCTTCATTTTTAATATATATACATGATTGTCCTGCTTAGGATTGACTTGCTTCTTCATTTTGATGCAATGTTTTTTCTTCTTAATATAGTTTTTTTTTTTTTTTTTTTTTTTTTTTTTTTTGAGATTTTAGGATATTGATTTTAGCAGTTAAAGTTACAAACTTACAATTCCTTTATATTGTAGTATGAACATGGTTTTATAATTTGAATGGTTTGGCATTTTTGAAAATTTTCTCCTACTCAGGGTACTTTCTTGACATGTGAAAATTTGCTAGCTTAGTTTTACTGCACATTTAACGGCAAGTTCATAATATACTAAACTTGTCGTAAGTTTGGTGGTTGGCATCCCTTCTCGCAGAACTTATCTGCGATTCTGCGTCGCCGAAAATTTCTGCGGGTACCTTTATCCCCTTCAGTCTCCATCAAACTACCAGACCAGGTGAGGAGTTTGAGGTTTAAGGTGCCCACTAGCCTTAAAATTTCGCTGGATTTGAAGTTTAACAGTGTGTACTGGCCTTGCCCGTAGTGGCCGTGGATTCATCCTTGGCATTGGCCGTTTATTTCCACTACACATTATACGTTTATTTCCACTACACATTATACGAATTAAACTCGAGTCTCTGAACCGTATTTTTCAACTTTGCTTTAGTTGTACACTTCGTCAGTTGTTTTAATAATCCCACATCGGGAGAGAGGAACAATCGGCAATGTTTGGGCATCTTATATAAACGAACGCCTTACGTACTTCCAAACTGCCTTAAACTAATGAGTAAGGAAAACAAAGCGATCGGTGGGAGCCGTTCGCCGCGCTAAGCAATTTCTTGCGCAATAATTTATGGAGGGGTTATAGGCTGGCCGAGCGTTGACGCTGCTTACTTTGCAGAACTCACTCGTGCGGGCCTCCCATAAAACCCTAAACCCCCACAATACATCAATCTTTTAAACTTTCATTTATTAATATTAAGAAAGAACAGAATGATCCCTTGACCTATCTCAAATGAAGCAGCAGATCACTTAGCAAAAGTTGTTTATATTTTTTGATCAGAAACTTTTATCTGCTCGTATTAAAGTTGGATGAGGGCTGGATAAAATCCAAACCCTAAAAATGCCACCGTTGGAGTCTCTGGAGCGTGAATTTCCAGTAATTGACACTAACTTCCAGCAGTTCTGTGCTTCTCACGGCATTTTTTCAGGTTAGTAATCTCTTCTTCTCATACTTCTATATTTCATTTTTCTGTATCTTTTTCTTGAAAAACCTTGGTTTAAGAATATTGTTTTTGATTTAAATGTGTATCAGGAAAATGTCGCCATTAATAAGTGAAAATAAATATTTGGTTGGAGGGATCATTTGGATTATCCAACTTAAATCTAGTGTTATAAGGATTTTAACCTACGAAAATGAATTCTGATTTCTGCTGTTTTTTTCGGGAGAAGGTTTTAGGGTTGTAATTGTTTAATTAAGAATTGCTAAAACACTCATTTCCTTAAGAGATTCCGGAATCTGTGTTGAACTTAAATCTACTCAATTTGGGTGAGCAGAATTTTGTAAATACCTATTTGGTTCATTATAAATGTGAAGGAGCTTTTTTCTCCTGTTGAAAAGACTACATAAAGGATCTATTGTAGTTATGGGACTATATTTTACAGCATCAACATTTAAATTAGGTTCATGTATTTCATAAGCAACTAATTGTTGGTTAGAAAATGAGTTCAATTCAGTTTCAGCTTTTTTGTCGCGCGTGTTGGTTATTAGTCGTTTCTAGTTTCTACCGTAAAATGAAATATCTCTGCAAAAACTCATATACTTGAATACTCCTTTTTTTTGAGTTTCCATGTTTGCAGTAGAAGATTTCCTTGTCCATGATATCTATGTATTAGTTGCACTTGCGGAACGCCAGTCTACTTCAAACAAATTGAAGCAGGTTAATGTTTGTGCGTCATTTTGCTTACGGTTTTTGCGTGTTTATGTTTCCAGTAGTCCCACTAAATGTGCTTTGAACATGTTCCGGTTTATGCAAGTAGGGAATCACTCAAATCCTTTCTATCATAGACATTCAGCATCAACCATGGTTCAATGGTGTGGAGCTGTTGAATGATGCTAGGCAAAATAAGCACATTCTTTCCACAGAATGTGAAGGGTATGCAAAAACCAATGATTAATCATAGCATTCATATAAAATGCTTCATTTAATATATGTATACATGATTGTCCTGCTTAGGATTGACTTGCTTCTTCAAGGTGGGTTACGTGAGGGACAGTTGACAGAACTTGTTGGTCCATCATCTTCTGGTAAAACACAAGTAAGAATTTTCAATATTTACAAGGGTTGGTATAGTTGGGGGATTGGATAGTGCTTCTTTCATGTCTTTAAGATGCAATGTGGATTTTGATTAATCTATGTGGCTCTGTTCTGCTGTTTTCCATATAGGCAGTATTATTATTATTATTTTTTGTTGAAAACAAGGTGTCCGGGTCACCACATAGTGCACCCGACTATTCCTTGGGGTGTGAGCAGACCCCTCTCATCTACACACAACCAGGAAGGAATTTAATGAGGGTGGCCATCAGGAGGATCGAACCCACGACACCCATGTTGAAATCCAAGGGCTCGACCACTTAGCCATTCCCTGATGGTTCATATAGGCAGTATTATTATATTGATTCACTTGAGGTTATCCTTTGCTAGTTGATTTACCGTGCATACATATTCAGGTCTGCCTACAAGCTGCATCAAATGTGGCATACAAGTACATGGGTGCTGTTATGTTCTTAGATACATGTAACTCCTTTTCACCTAAACGCGTTGCATGCTTCATCGATCAGCTCTTGGGCCCTTCTCATAAACAGGTCAAGCTAAATCTTATCCCATTTCACAGGATCTTCGTCAATTTGATCATTTAAAATCGATTGTTTTGGTTGCAATCGTTTTCCTCTTTTCCAACTAGTTGTACTTCTGATCTATCTATGGGTAATACATACAATTGCAGTGCCAAAACTTGCAAGTGACCATATATTTACAGAACTTCTAAACTTATTTTTCGTATAACTATTCTCGTTGTATATTCTTTTCTACTAGAAGGATATATTTGGTATTTAACAAATTCTAATGTTAAATATAGCTCGACTTCAACATTAGAAAACAATTGATAGTATTGCTTAATTTCAAATAATTGAAACATTAAATATATAATAACTCTTCTCCCTCTTCTAACGTTTGTTCTTATCTTTGCAAAACAAGACAAAATTTACTGTGTAGATCAGAAACATCAGCCTCACATATTAGCCTTTCTACAATATACACATGCCACCCACTATATATTTACGTATATATGCTGTGGAGTGTGGACAACCTGGAACAGGACTCTTTTTATGAATAACGCTATTTTTAGGTAGGGAAATGGGTTTCTTCTTTGGTCGGTTAAGACATGTTACAAACTCTTCTATATGGTATCAACATCCAGTGATTTTAGCAACTGAGCAAGCTCTCCTTCATATATATAATCATTTCGATTTCTTATTGACCCATCATATTGATTTCTGCCCGTCTGTTTTTTCTTTGTTTCTCATCCCCTTATTTTGTTTTTGCAGGTCAAGCATGAAAGCTTTGAAAGAACAATGAACAACATATTATGCCACTCGGTGTTTGACATCTTTGGGCTGTTTGATGTACTGCATCAGCTAGAATTGAAATTGAAATCTAAGGTTTTGTCCAACTGGGTTGTATGTAATGTTGTCATTCTTGAAACCAGTTTCATGGTATTGATTTTCTGTGAATTTGTTCAGGTAATGACAGGAGATAGTAAGGTACGGTTGCTTATCATTGACTCGATCTCATCCCTCATAACCCCAATTCTTGGAGGCAACAGTCCTCAGGGTATACATCCTTCTACCTATACTGCAGTGCCATAGGTATCTAGGGATAGCATAATACGTTTGATCTGTGATTAAAAAATGATGTCGGAAGCTTCTTAAATTCATTACCTCTTTCAGTTCTCTTGAAACTTCTCAATCTAAAGAACAAAATGAAATCTAAAGAAGCTATTCACACATACTACATAGTACACAGTTTACATAAATGAGAATCTGAAATACCAAAATGAAGCTGAATCCAAACCTCCTTTCAAGGTGGTATACTATATTGCTTGTAAATACCACAAAGTTATATTATTATGTGTAACTCAATTGTAAGTAACTCATGGTGTCCTATCTGATTTGAAAAATGCAGGACATTCTTTGATGATCTCTGCTGGATTCCTCTTAAAGAAGTTAGCACATGAGTATAATCTCTCTGTACTGGTAAGTTCTACATTTTTTTATTTTTATTTTTTTTTTAAATGAGGGGAGCAACACGAGGACTTCCCAGGAGGTAAGTTCTACACTTGAACTACATTAATTATACACTTGCATCCAAGCGGGTGCTCATCATCTATGTTGTTAAAGTCCTAGGCAAAGGCTGGGCGGCCAAGGGGCGCCTAGCGCCTAGGTCCTTCTAGGCGAGGCCTAGTCGGGATTAAGCGGGCATATTAAACATAATTAAGATAAATTCTAAAAAAATATATACATATGTATTTCACAAAATTTTTATAAAATTAACATTAAACAATAATGATCCACATGCAACAACATCAAAATAAAATATCCATAGTCTAGTATGTTAAATAATAATGATCCACAACAACAAAGTAAAAAACAAAAAAAGAAAGCAGTATGCAGGGGAAAAAAAGCAGAGAAAAAGAAGAGGGAAGAAGAAGAAAAAGGGGGAGAAGAAGAAACAGGCGAAGAAGGGGGCAGTAGCTCATGCTACCTGGATCAATGGGGAAAAAAACAGGGAAAAAAAAGAGGGAGAAGAAGAAGAATCGGCGGGGGAAAAAAAAACAGAGAAACAAAGAAAAGAGGAAGGAGAGAAAAAAAAAAGTAGCTCATGCTACCTGGAAAAAATCTTTTCTTCTTTTTATTATAGTAGAGATGTATGGTTTTTTTCATTAAAGGCCCTAAAAAAGTCTTTTATACCCAATGGACCTAAAACTATAAATGCTTTCAAAAAACCACTCGAAATCCCAGATCCAAGGTTGGAAGCAGAATGAACAGCCTATTAGATGTCTTCGCTGCTTCTTCTTTCCCCCTTTGGCTACATATGGAGTATAGCCAAGTGGTAAGGCATCGGTTTTTGGTACCGACATGCAAAGGAATCCTTCTACTCCAGATTTGAAGGAAAAAACTGCCTTAAAATGTTTAATAAGGCTTTTTCGCGTTTCCCATTTCATCAACTTCCAGTCGGCCTTTTTCTTTATTCAATCTCGGGAGCCCACCTACCTTCTTTCTTGGCTTACCGAGCTCGAGTACACCCGTTGCCTACATTCATTCTCTTTGCCAGTTCAGTGCACTTTGAAAGAAGCTATTAAACAAGAGGTTAGGTCTATGGTGAAAGTTGAAATTTGTTTTTAATAAAGGGCCTAGTCGGCGCCTAAGGTCCTAGCCGCCCCTAATCGCCCGCCTAGGCCCCGATTTTTTGGGTTTGGCGGCTTTGGATGCCTAGGGGCCAAGGCGTGGCGGCCAGAGGGCGCCTAGCGCCTAGGCAGCGATTAAATCCGCCTAGGCAGCGATTAAATCCGCCTAGGCCCCGACTTTAATAACATAGCTCATCATTCAGTTTCTTGATGGCCAGAATCAAATCACTTGTTTAACTATTCATGTTAGATAGGTTCTGTTTCATGTGGTGTATATTCTCCCCTGTTTCTGAATAGACCCAAAGCACTAATTTAACTTCTCATTCTTTTCTGTCCTGTTGATCATATAAGATCAATGACGGTCCAGATTTTATATATTGGTCCTCCTCATGTAAGCTGAGAAACATCTCCTTTTGTCTTCCTCTACCAGCTTTATCATTACAGTGTTTTGGGAGAAAGTGGTCGGTTTTTCCACATGAGTTACTTGAAAGATAAAATGAAAAAGATCCATGTCATTATCAATCACAGTTGTTGGTGTACTATGAATAATATTTTATTGGTAGCAGTTAAACTAAGATATCGTTTTAGCAGTCTGTTTAGGGTTGTGTGTAAACAGGAATTGATGCAGTTGTGAAATTGACTTAGGTGACAAATCACATGGTGGGTGGAGAGAGAGGTATCCCTAAGCCTGCTCTCGGAGAGAGTTGGAAGAGTGTTCCACATGTGCGATTACTGCTTTCCCGTGATCAAGTGGGCAATAAGTGCAGCATGTCCATATTGAAGCACCCACACATGGTATGTTTGTCTTCATTTCTCGTGTTGTAGCAGTTTAACTTTAAACATAAATAGGAGCATAATATACTGTTGGCGGAATTTCTTTTAATTCCACTGTTGCCTAGTAGTCGTTAAACTGATAATTCTTGGAGGATTCCCTTTTCTTTTCTTTTCTTTTTTTCTTTCCCTTTTTTGCTTATTAGTGATTATTGAATGTCAAAAATAGGAAGTTGATCGGCTGGTTGAAAATAATGCAATGTTAATTTTGTACGTAATGTTATTGCGTTCTGATATATATAAAAAAAAGAAAGAAAAGAAACGTAATGTTATTGCGTTACTATCATTCCTATTGACTGAATCCTTTATTTTTGCAGGCTTTAGGTCAGGTTGTGAAGTTTAGAATTCAGGATTGACTGCAGAGGGCGGATGGATTTTTGAATCTTAATGTATTGGAAAAAAAATATCTGGAACAAAGGAAAACAGAAAAAGGAATCCAATTTGTTTGGATGCTCGTCGTTTGGCTTTTATGGTAAAGGGGGACTATTCTCCTGCTGTTTTACGTAGAATTTGTTGATAAGCCGAAGTTGACGAAAAGACAATTCGTTGCTATTCTTAGAACAAGACAACCAACATTTTTGTATTGGATGCACAAATATTGCAATTTAGGAGGGCCTCTTGCTGAAATTATGGAGGGCCTTATATATATTATATTATATTATGTATATCCAATATCTCTAGCTTTTCTCTTCTTGTCCTTCTCCCAATTATGTTTTATATTACATTGTGATTGGGATTCCAATCTATAATCTGCACTATTACTCCAAGTGGGTGTTAGAGATTCAAACGGCAGATTTTACAACCTTAGCTGGCAGTCATATTAGGATTTTGATTCTACTATTTTAGATTGACAATTTTTTTTTTTTTAATATTTTGTATTTTAATTTGCAGATATTTCAGATTGTCCTATTTTCTTTGTTTTCTGGTGTTTGATTATTTTTTAGGGTTTGTTGTTTAGATGACAGTATATACACAATCAACTGATCATCATATATAGTGTGTGTGGGACGTCTTACTAATCAAGCATACAAGTTGTTTTTTTTTTTTTTTTTTTTTGCTGTTTGTAGATGATGATGATGATGATGATGATGATGAGAGAAGAAGGGTTTTGGTAATAAGGCAGAAAAGATTGATGAAGTGGGGAGGTTCTTATCAAGAACGAGAGGAGAGCCGAGGTGGGTTGGATGCATTTCAGAATCTCAGATGTCTCTGAAGAGAGAGAAACAAATTAAGGTAGTTTAGAAAAGAGTGTCGTGAATCACGAATGGAAGCTGATGAGACGAAAGCAGAAAGCTTGAATGGATGAGAGTAGTGGGGGGAGAGAATAGCTGAGGTGGCGGGTTAGGATTGAAGAGAGAGGGGATACAGAAGCTGGGAGAACCGTTGGTGAAGTGCGGTGCTGGTACAGTGGTGGGGACCACTCGAGAGGCCTCGGTACCTACTGTCTGTTGTAATCTGTTTTCTTACTTTCCCTCGAGTTCTAATATAAATATGAAATAAAATGGGTGAGGGAATTGATGGGCCCCTGTGTCACGTGAAGAGTGTGCCCCAAGGAGTCACCTCCTAGAAAGAGAGCGAGAGAGAGAGAGAGAGAGTGAGGGTAGAGAAAGGACGTTTACAAATCTTGGTAATCCCTTCTCCACCAATAATCGTCTATCTCCCACGTGGGACTCTTGGCCCCACCCCATCATCCCCCACCCAAACCCCCAAAACCCCTTCCAATGAATGTATTGAATGAATGATCTCTTGTTATTTATCATTCTCTCTCTCTACAGATTTATACACACTTCCCCCCTCGATCTCTACCTAATTGTTTCAGTGGTTTTCTTTCCATCTCCTTTGTACGATCGGTCATATATTACTCTCTCTCACTCACTCTCTCTAAAACAAACAAAGGTACACACTCTTTGTACCATTAAAAAAAATAGTTTGACAAGGAGAGACCAGAAAGCTAGTTAAGGGGATCGATCATGGGGGATTCTTCTTCTGCTTCATATATCCACATGGTACGTAACATTAAAAAAAACCAAAAAAAAAAAACCCTTACTCTCGTTTGATCAGATATTATATTTTCTGTGTAGATTTACTGCTTCTGTACGTTGTTGTTATTTGAAGTTAATTTCATGGCGCAGATCAAGTTTATGAAGCTAAACTAATTAAGTATATATTGTGCATGGTGCATGGTTATGGATGTATACATGCAGGTGCAACACTTGATCGAGAAGTGTCTACTCTTCCACATGACCCAAGAAGAGTGCATGGAAGCTCTCTCTAAGCATGCAAATATCAAACCAGTCATCACTTCCACAGGTACTATTAATATATATATGCACAAAAACTTGTAAAACTGAAATTAAGTTCTGCCCGTCCTTGGATCTATCTTCTTTACCTTCAAATTATATGCAGAGATTTGTAGCTAACTTTTGTTTACGGTGGCGGTGAGTGTAGTGTGGAAGGAACTAGAGAAGGAAAACAAGGACTTCTTCGAGGCCTACGCAAGGAACCGATCAGGGGATCGAATGTCGGAATTGGAAACTACCCAAAAGCTTCAGAAAATATTATCAGATTCGTCTTCAACTAACTGCAGATCATCAGGATCTCAAGACGACAACGACAACGATGACTAGTCCTTTCTTCCTCTCATGATCGATCATATGTACCTCTCTCTCTCTCTCTCTCTCTCTCTCTCTCTTTTGCTGTTTGTTTGATACTCTCGATCAATCTACTAGTAGTTTAGCTAGCATGCCTAGGTTATTTGGTTCTATCTGTAATATTCAACCTACAGAGCCAAAAAAAAAATTAAAAAATTAAAAAATTAAAAACCAACAAGTAACAGTCCAAGGGAGTACCCTGTTAGGAATTTGATGAAATCATAATTAAAATGTGACTAATAAAAAAGCGTGATGGAAAGGAAGGCGGAAGGGAGACGGAAGGACGACTAGGTTTTGAGGTATAGTTGATTATTAATTATATTGGTGGTCCCTACTAGTTTTCTCTTATGTTTGGATGCGTCACGATCGTCATGAATAGTAGTTGAAAAGCGTGACGAATTTATTTTATGGACTATTGTGAGCTACAGACTACAGTATAAGAATGTACGTACAGTAGAGAGAGAAATTTCAGGGTGACGACAAGTGAGGTAATAATGTGGTGATTGATCGATGATCATGGCTAGCTTCTAGGTCAGATTCTGCTGCTGCTGCTGCTGCTGCTGCTGTAGTGATAATTTCATATACGGTAATGCTTGAGTTACAGCAAATTCCTACAGAATTTGCTACCACTCAAGCATCCAACGGTCAAAGTGATTTGCATCTCCTAATATTTCAAATCCCATCCTAAAGTGTTATGAATCTCACCGTGAAATGTGCCTGCTGTAGCAAATTCGGTAGGGATTTCGGTAGCCCTAGCACTACCGTTTCATATATATGTTGGACTGTTAATCCTAATTCTTATTAATTTTTCTTAATTTCTTTATCAATGTACAGATTTTAATTATTCTCTTGTATTAATTAGTGTTATATTGACTATCATTAGCATGGAGGTTGGATCCATTGCCATGACAAAACAATTAATATGCCACTAGCTTTCTTACACGCTCCATGTTAAGAGATGATTCAAATTAAGGATGATTAATTTGGTGAATAAAATGATCGACTTCCTCACCATGGTGATCTTCATACTCTAAGATTCAGCTCCTTTTGCTACATTTAACCTCCCTCAAAAGTTAGCCCGTAAAAAAAATTGTAGATTTGAGGCTCAATTATTTTTGACAAACTATTGGTAGTGTTAGAATAGATATTTTTAAATATGATGATCTATATAATGAATAGCCCGTATTTTAATTGAAAATCAACTCTTAATTCACCTTCACGCAAAAACAGATGTAAAAAAGTGTCATTTTTTTAGAAAACTTTACATTTACCCACAAATTCTACACATTAAAGTTACCAGCTGATGTATCGTACCAATTAAAAATGAAAGAGAGAATTAGAAGTGCATTTAGTGGGTGTGAATCCGAGGTAAATATAGAAACTTTTTTCGTGATGGAAATAGATCCCGCCTCTTAATTAAGAGGGATCAAAGTTTTGTCTGAGCAATAAATGGAACTCAACAAAAGAAAGTAGAGGGGGGTGTCACAATCCCACCCTTTGTGCTTTCACTAATTTAATTTCTTTCTATTTTCTGTTTTTGTTTGTTTGTTAGGAGAGGGATGTTAACGGCTAGCTTTTTTGTTTCATTCATTAATTCATCAACCAGTTGTAGGTAGATGTTAGTTGTAGTCTCTTTGGAGGTTGCTAATTGATTGATGTTATGAAGAATTCTCTCTAATGTAATGCCGACTAGACCCTACCAAGTAACCCAACCATCTCTCTGTACTTACTTTCCGTGTCATTCGGAACCAACTTTCCTTCAAGAGTCGCTATATGGGCACAAACCAAAATCTTATGGGCAGGCCATAGTTATAGGCACCCCTGAAATTGCATTTGTTGTTTATGGCAGTCCCTAATTTTATTGGCACACCCAAAAATTTTGGTTTCGTAATTTTCTAAAATACGCCAAATTGAAAATGATGGGATAAGGTATCTTAATTTTTGCAAAACCTAATATACGGGGAAGAAGGGTTTACATAATGAATTTGTAGGACTAAAATGGGAATTGTCACTAGTAATTATGGAGTAACTAAATTGACAAGTCCTACCTAAGGGGCTTGCCAATAACATTTAGGAGGGTGACTTTAAAATTTCACTTATTTATTTCCAACGGGCCTTGAATCTTTTAGAGACTTGGGCAGGACCAAACCGGCCTCTGAGCCCAGTTCAGCCTAGCCCAACCCATCTTGACACACACTAAAACGAAAGGGAATTTTATTAGCTGAGAAGAAAATTAAACTTGGTGTCGGGATCTGGATTTAGGGCAGACTCCCCAAACCATCTGTTGATATACGGTTGCTTGGTTTTTACTTGGTTCGCACCAAAAACGTTATGGACCACCCAAATATTGTTGCAGAATTTATAGCTGATCGAACCATCAGAAAACAGAGTTCGAGGCGGTCTATCCATTATGAAATTAAGGCAATGTGAAAGGCGCGCTATCGAAAGTTTAGAGATAAACTTATTATTTTAGAATGACATATATATATATGAGAGCGGATATATGGCCCCGTCTATATGGCCCAATCTTAGCCTCCCAATCCTGACCGTTCGTGTAGGGATATGTGTACGCTCGGATCTGTCGCTCACATGGCAACTCAAAGCTCTTTTCTAGTCAGCTAATACTGATTTATTCGGCTTGGCCCCTCGAAATTCGGAAAACACGTCAGTATTTCTCTCTCCCACGTTCTGCTGTCTCCCTCTTCTCTCTTTCTTCTCTAATTTCTCTCTCTCCTCTTCACTTAACTTTCCCAAACTAACACAAAACCAGTTGCTTTCTCTCTCTCCTCTTCACTTAACTTTCCCAAAGTAACACAAATCCTTGTCCATTTCTTTTGGTTATCAGTAGATTATCTAACTCTTCAACACTTTCAACATTTGTCATTTTCCTACCAAAATATAAAAACAACAAATATAAAGTTAGCAAAACTTCTAAGAGACCTTGATGTAATAAATTAGAACAACCAAAGTAATGAACAAGAAGTAACTTAGGTATTTAGTGTGGGTATGACAAACATAGAAAATTTACACCTTTACAAGAAATTAATGAAGATTTATAGAAGTTGAAGAATGAGAGGGGATTAGTAGAAAAAACTGATCTCATTATTGATGATGAACTGATGGCAAAAAAATAGTTTTTAGATTATTTAAAAAAAAACGAACTGATGTTCGATTTAAGGGATGAATATACAGGACCGGGAAAGAGAAAATGAAAGGAGAGAGAGGAAGAAGATGTACCTTTTTCCGGTGAACTTCGGCAAACTCCGGCGTCGGAAGAAGGGTTCAAATCTGGGTTCGAAAAAAAAGGAGAGAGAGGGAGAGAGAGGCGAACTCCGACGAACCTTTAGTTAGGTTAGGTTCAACTTTGAAATGAAAAAAAAAACAGATTTAGGGTTTCAACTAAAAGAGGGAAAAAGAGAAAGAGAGAGAGGGAGAAAGAGGGAGAAGAAATACTTTGAGTTCGACTCCGGCGAACTCGGACGAACTGGCGGTGAAGCTTTCTTCTTCACAGTGTACCCGATCGGATTTCTCGTCTCCCATCTCTGTTAGGAGAAATGGCTTTTGGTGAAGGTGAAATGGGATACAGAAGAGAGAGAGAAGGATTAATTAGTGGGAGACAACTCTCTGACAGAAAAGTACGCTTTCTTCTCTTTTCGAGGATAGCAAGCCGACTAAGCCGAATAGCCGATTAGAAAATAAAGTTGGAGTTGCCATGTCAGCGAGAGATCTGAGCGTACACCTATACCTAAACGGACGGTCAGGATGAAGAGGCTTAGATTGGGCCATATAGGAGGGGCCATATATCCATTCTCTATATATATATATATGATCCAATAGATCTGCATGCTATATATATATACATCATATATAAGAAGCCATGAGAGAACCATGCACACACATACACACTACTGTCTCTCTCCCCGGTACTTAATAAGCAAGCAAAGAGCTAGATGATGATGATACCATCACATCCAAGCATGATTGATCACCATGCTGCTTTTTATTATACATACATACATGCATATATACTGCACTCTCAAACCCTAAACAAGGTACTTAATAAACAATATACACTAATTATAGATATAAATATATATAGTCGTCCCTTCTGGCCAGCTAGAAGCTAGCTGGTAGTCTGATCAATCCATCATCATCATCATGCATTATTAAAGATGGGTTCATAAGCTGCAATGACATACTCCTCTGCTGGTTTGGTCTTTATAAATGACTCCCTTGAGAGCAAAACCTGCATTCCAAGAAAGATTCATCCATGGAATCCATTCCATCACAAATTTAATTGTAAGTTATGGCTCATGCCAAAATTCATTCATTAATATGAACTTCATTTCTAAGGTATATATATATATGAGGGAGGTTATTGTACCCCCTCTTAGAATGCTCCGATGCATTTAGGGGCTGATTTTTTTAGAGGATGTTCTCTTCACTATGTATATCATAATGTTAAAAAATAAGCTCATTCTAAAACTTCTAACCTCCTTAAATTAGTCCTTAAAAATTGGTCACTATTTGACCCCTTAAATAATTACTAATTTTTAAAGACTTAGAGGGGGTTATAAGTTTTAGAATGACTTGATTTTTTAATATGATGATATACATAGTGAGAACATCCTCCAAAAAAACTCAGGCTCTGGATGCATCGTATGTGGACCCTACAGGCGAGAGTGTTATATATATATATATATATATAGGATTTTGTTAACATGTGCCCTAAGGGCACATGATAAGCTTTTTGGTTTTGGGTTTTGTTTAGTTTCTTAAGTTTGTCCAAATGGGCTGATTTTTTGATATGTATATTATTTATACTATTTGGATCATATCTAAAAAAATAAGCTTAATCGGAGTCCTCTAGCACCCTCTAGCACCACAAACACTTAATTTAGACTTTAATAGTATGAATGAACGGCTGACATTTAAAGTGATTTGTTTAGAGGGTTAGATATCTCTGATTGAGCTGATTTTTTGTGGACATCTTATAAATAATGGTAATATTATGCTTACAAAAATTCAGCTGATTTGAAGACCTGTAACTTGTAAAAAAATCCATTCAAAAACATCCTTATCGTGTGCCCTAAGGGCACAAGTTAACAAGACCCATATATATTTATGGCTCTTGGCATTATTAATTTGTAACATAATATTAACCATGTAGGCATGTACTACTTACAATTATTGTACAATTATTGTGCATGTCCCACGCCCAAAAAAAACAAGCCAAAATATTTTATGCCCTAAGTATACAGATTTAATACAATTTTTTTATTTCACAAAACCCCAGGAAGATCTACTAAATCTTCATTTTGGAAAATAGTTGCAGTTGGCAAATGGCAGCACTTGCATTATGCACGTATTCTTATTACATCGTTTCAATTTTGACATGATATGCAATAGATATTAAAATTTAATTATCTTATAATTAAGAGGTTGTAGGTCTAAAATTCATGATTAGTTTTTTTTCGATCAAAGTAATTTCCTAGCAACGTTACGAAATGTTTGAATTATTGATTTTTTTGTTTTTTTTCAGATATAGTAAAACGTGTAATTTTGGGAGTGCATTCAAAATCACCCTTCCGAATGGAGTGATAATTTTTGTTTTTGTTTTTGTTTTTCTATATAGACTGAAAATAAGCTTATGTGGATCTCGATAGAACGAAATTCACGACCTGAGTCTCAGAATTCAGCCGGACCCCAAACTATCCCAATATGAATATGCTGCTTATAAATCAGTATATTCTCTAACTCCATCAAAATCGAATGTCACATGTGCATTTCGGCCGAATCCATGTAGAGCACTCGATTCAACAGTTTTTAATGTTTTTGGGTCGAGTGATTTGGCCAACCATGGTCCACGGTCACTTGAAGGATCGAGCCTCATAATAAACTTGGCTCGTAAAATACTCGGACTAGGGCTCAACCATGCGCGTAAAAACCGGACTTTGGTTCGTGTCTCTCTCTCTCTGTGTCTGTGATTGCGTTGTAGGCGTGTTAACTGTAAAACTCTGTAATAATTAGTAGAGAAACCTGAGAAACGGAGAGAGAGAGAGAGAGAGAGCAGAAGAAATGGAATCAGTTGCTGGAATCAATCACCGCCAAAACTTTCTGAATCTAGCTAACCATCATCATCATCATCGTCGTCTATCATTTTCAAAACCTATTTCCACCATTTCCTTCGAATCTACCTCCTCAAAAACTATCAGAACATCTATTAGAGCCTCCTCTGTTTCAATCCATCAAACCCCACAAAACCCTAACAAGAAACCATCATTTGAAACCCTAAAACCACTCTCTTCTTTTCTTAAAACCACCTGCGTAGCCATCGCTACTACCTCTCTCTTCTTCAACCGCTTCAACAAACCCTCCATCGCCGCTCCCATTTCTCAACCAACCGTCGAATCCAACGAAACTACCCCCACAGACGCAGACACTGATGAAGAGAAAGAAAGAACCCTGGAAGAGTATTTGTATTCGCACCCCGACGATGTGAAAGCTCTAAAAGCCGTAATGGAGGTCAAGATCAAGTCTGGAAAGATCGAAGAAGCGATCTCAATCATCGATCGTTTGATCGAAATCGAACCCACAGAGAAAGAATGGCCTCTTTTAAAAGCCCATCTTCTAAGCTACAGTGGAGACGTCGAATTGGCGAAATTAGGGTTCGAAGAGGTACTCTCTAAAGACCCTTTACATGTTGAAGCTTATCATGGACTAGTAATGGCGGCGTCTCAGTCGGAATCGGGTGAATTAGAAAATGTTTTGAAGAGAATTGAGAATGTCATGGAAAGGTGCAAGAAAGAGAAGAAGAAAGAAGATTTAAGGGATTTTAAATTGTTAGTTGCCCAAGTTAGGGTTATTGAGGGGAAATACATAGATGCTTTGAAAGTTTATCAGGAGCTTGTCAAAGAAGAGCCAAGGGATTTTCGACCTTATCTCTGTCAGGGTATTATCTACACTCTACTAAAGAAGCAAGACGAGGCGGAGAAACAGTTCAAGAAGTACCGAAGACTAGTTCCAAAAGGGCATCCTTATGCTAGGTATTTCGAAGATAATATGATAGCAACAAAGGTTTTCTCGCAAGTTGTAGAGAATCAGAAGATGACGAAGAAAAGCTGAAAGAGGAATTGTTTGTTTCTTTTTCTCTTTTGGTTGAGCAGAAGAATTGCAGAGTTAGGCACGGTAAGGGGTGTTCTTAAATGAGAAAATAGGTTAGTTTTTCATGTCTACATTTGTTATAGATGTTAGTTCTTATGATTTTGTAGCTTGTGATGTTACCATGAAACGTGAATGTTAAAGAAGACAACATCAATTCATATTTTTTTCGTCAATTATACAGTTACTTCACTATCGAATCTTGTCGAATTATAGAGTTACTTCAGTATCCAATTTTTAGTTATTGATTACTTGGCATAAAATAGAAAACAAACTGCATTTTAAGGTGGTTTTGTTAACAGGACACAGTATTCAGGGAAATGGTGTTTTTGATTTAGTGTCTATGTCTTGAAGTCTAGTAACATTTCCTTACTACCTCTCCTGTCTTCAATCTTTTGGAGCTGAATGTGTAGGAGTTGTGAAACTTGTTTAAGAGAATTAGTGTAGCTTTGATGAGGATACGGTGATGGATTAGTGTAGCTTTGACGAGGATACGGTGATGGATTAGTGGTTAGACTATAGAAACCAAAATCACTGAGTACATGGATAGTTAGGAAAGTAAATAAAGGGATGTCCATTGAGGTGGTTTATGTATTTTTTATGTAAGGTAAGGAGCACTATATGTAAGTTTGATGTCTTTGCGAGAGGAATGGCAAAATTACATGGATGGAGGTAGTCAAGAAAGTCTGACACTGCACATAATTTAAATGGAGTTGATGGTGCAGTAGGATTCATGTTAGGGATGATAAGGCATGATCCTTTTTTTTGGGGGAAATTCAAATGATAAGGCATGATCCTTATGATGTTCACCTAATGAAGTAACTACATTACCAATGATAGTTGGAAATGATTTGAGATGGCTCATGTCTGTGAGACTTGTTATTGTTTCCTTTTACAAAATTACAATTGGATATATTGCTAATGTGCCAGCTAGTGACTGTTATTACCAATTTACCATGACTGTTGTGAACCCAACGCCTCACCTGGCACCGATATCGTCCCCAGCTTGGGCTCGGGTTTGGGGTTCTATCTGTAAAGGACTTGGTGCTAGTAAAGAGAGATCCTCCAATTTACGAACTTTGGGTTGGATGGTCCCTTATACATAGTTCCTAAGTCCTAACAAATCAGGGTTTGATAGCTGCCTTCACTCACTAGCTACTAACTAGAAACCAAGAAACAAAATTGGGTATTTAGTTGAAGCTTAGACCTCTTGGATCATATGGGCCTTGTAACTTATTTGATATGATTTGGACTGTCAAAAGGATAGTTAGAAGCACTTATTGACTATTGAGGTTCGAGCTCAATTAATTGTGTCGGGCATTAGTGTTTGTGGAATTAGTATTTGTCAGCAGAAGCTATCATCCATGATTGCAAGTAATCGTGGTGGGCTTAGACAGTTCACCTTGTGTATAGATGTAATTTCTTATCATGCTATCTGTAATCGGGCATAATTGAACCATGAGAATCTAATGCTTATATTAGATCAATAAAATTTTGTGATAGCTAGCCTCCCATTTTAAACTAATGTAGTTTCTTTTCCGGACTGTCCCACCTGAGTAGAGGAGGGAGGAGGGCAATGCTTCATTTTGATGGGCTTTTGAGTTTGGGCACTGAGAATCACTCTCAACTGACAGCATAAGAAGAATACATGAGAATTTTGATTATGAGAACTTTGAATGCAAGATGCCTTGAGGATTGATCATTGCTGTGATAGTACTGCTCTTTTTCATCCTTGTTAAGAGAGGTTAGCACTTAGCTGTTAGATATTAAAAGTAAGCAACTTGTTCAGAGGGTTCCTCTTTGCTGCTGCCATTGAAATTGCTTCAAGGATCTCTGACATGTTGATGACGCTGGTTTTCGATTTTTCATAAAGTTCTCATTGGGAAGATCTCTCCTAGTTAATCAGAGGCTCAAAATAAAGTTCAGACTAAAACAGTCATTAGAAATTGAGTGGTCAGTGGTGGACTTAATAAATAAGAAAAAATTAAGAGGTGGATATTATATATATATAAAATCTGGAGAGAATGTGGAAGAGAGTGTTTGACATGCTAAATGCTCTTGAAAATTATTACTACTAACACAAAAGAAGAAGGGAGAAATATACAGAGTGCGAGAGAGGTTGTAATGATCCAAACTCTATCTGCAGAGGAGTAGATGATTCATTATTGTGAATTCAATTTTTGGCTGGTTTCTTTTTTTGTTTTTGTTTTCTTGGCTTCAACTTCAAGCATATTCCGGGTTTCAGGGTCTTCTTTTCTCCTAGTAAATTGAATGGAACCTCGGCTTTTTTAACAATTTTTTCAAATGTTAATTAATTTAAGCCATTCATTGATAATTCGCACGCATGCAACAGATTATGGTCTTCTTTTATTTTTTGTGTTTTACTATTGTGGCATCTTGGTCGATGGCTAGAATCTTGAACATATGTGATTATTGTTCGGGTTGCTGTTCAATTCAAGCCATAAGAAGATAGTCCTATATCCGAGAAGCAACCGTCAAATGTAGAGCTAATAAGTTGGACTCTTTTCTTATATGCACTGATGTCTTTAGGACTAAGGATTTTGTAGAAAACTAGTTAGATTTATAACATGATTTCTAACTAGTTTTTTACCAAATTTTTAGTTTCCACAAAATCCCTACTTAAGCTCCTCTTCCAAATAACAAACCATAATTTCATTTGGTGGGTGGTGGTTAAGTTAGACAATATCATGAGTATAATAGAAAAAGTTAATTATTGCAACTTGAGATAGGGAAATGAAATAGATTCTAAAAAGATATCCCTCTTTCTAGGGTTTATAGGTGGGACATGGAAAACTGGTCCTACAGGGTTTACGAAATCAACCCCCAATGTGTCCAGGAACTATGAACTAATGGGTTCACGAATGTCACGAATTCTCTCCTTGCGCATCTGAAAGGAAGAATGGTTTTCCATTAGGTTGGGTTTGAATGGTTGGTGAGTTGAGTAGCATTTTCCATCGGACTATGAGGATGGGCTCTAGAAGTAAAACTCTTGATTTCTCGGGCCGTGCTACATCTACAGTAACTACTAAAGCAAAGAACATTCATTCCCATGCCACCATTGGATGCATTATTTTTGCAGTTAAAATGCTCAGTGCGCCTGCCCACACTTTAATCTAGCCAAAAGGATAATTCATAATTTTGAGTTATTCCCTTTTAATTGAAATGAAATACGGCCCTGGTTTTTACAAAAAAATTTGATCCTTTGATTGCAATTATCTAATTGGTAAGACGTGATCCATATAACATAATAATTAAATATTATTTTTGAATAAATTTTAAATTATTAGATGATTGCAATCAAAGGTTGAGATCGTTTTTCAAATCGTGATGTCCTCCTGAATTATCCATTTGAAAGACCCATAAATTTGTATTTGTTTTTGCTGAAAAGCATCTGATGATTTGTGAGTGAGTGGAGTTTGGTTTGCTAGAGAGTAGTATGTAACTCTGTAGAAAGTTTATGTTGAATAGATTATTAATTAATTATATATGTATCTTGTTTGTTTTCGTACGGCATCAAATTAGTGAGTGGGGTTGGTATGTATCAGTAACATAAAACCTACCAGATCGATCAGGACTCAGGAGCTTGGAACTTGGCCTTATATTTATAGAAGCTTTGATTTCCCTTTTTTAAATGGATTTTGTTAACATGTGCCCTAAGGGCACGTGTTAAGCTTTTTGATTTTGTGTTTTGTTTAGTTTTTTAAGTTTGTCCAAATGGACTGATTTTTAGATATGTATGTTATTTATACTATTTAGATTATATTTAAAAAAATTAGTTCAATCGGAGTCCTTTAGCACCCTCTAGCACCACGAACACTTAATTTAGACTTTAATAGTATGAATGAACGGCTAACATTTAAATTGATTTATTTAGAGGGTTAGATATCTCTGATTGAGCTGATATTTCGTGGACATCTTATAAATAATGATACAACAAAGCTCATCGAAAAAATTTGATGCGATTTCTGAGTACGAATTATGCACATAATGAAAAAACCTTTTACACCAAGATTCAACTCTTAGATCATATCTATGTAGATCATATAGACGACTTGATCAGAATGTGTTCCTAAAAAATGGTTAGCATAATTCTCTCTTTTTAAGTATAAAATACATATATAGTTATTTACAATCAGATTAGTGCTCAATAAAGGAAAAAGGGAATTAGAAACAATGCTGTCGGATTGTACAACGGTTAGGCGCACAAACACACATCAGCCCTTTTTAACCTTTCTTTTACATGAACCTGAAAACCTATACCAAAAATCACGGATCTTTAACTGGTGAAATTTTGATTTAAAGAGAGGAGACAATGCTTTTTTTCTGTACTGGTGGTGTCTTTTACCTTTGTTTGTTTGTGTTGTGAACCCTTTTAGTACTTTTTTGTCTTATTTTTTGCTCTTATTAATTCAAATCTTTTATCAATAAGAAACAAAACAAAGAAAAATATTAACATTATTATTTAAAAATTGATTTTCATGAAAAATTAACATAAATAATTTTTGAACCGATGAGTTTACAAAAAGAGCGCTAGACACTTATGTAATAGGATGGGACCCACCATTTTTTTTCCCAAAAAGTAGTTTGAAAGAGTTTTAATTTACATGACAGTGGGAGTGACCATACCACATAAAAATCGGGCCACGCTTTTGTAACTTGGTTGGTCCAAAGAGCAATACTAGAAAATTTAAGACCTCTTTTTGATCATTTGAACTTGAATGTACATAGAAGTTAGAACACAGTACGTTTTAGGTTGTGGAAAAGATTGAAGGCACGCGCAAGTGCTTGTCTTTACCCTATGTGTAGTAAATGCGTGTAGATGTTTTCCAATAACTTTTTTATGATAAAATAATGAAATAAAAAATAAAATAAAATATACTTTCTCTCAAATGACATATTAGAAAAAATAAATAATTGTAAAAACACCATGAATTAAAGTGATTAATTAATATTTGATCGTGGAGCTAGCAAATAGGCGTACGATGTCCTTTGTCTACGCTCCCGAGCCAGAGTTGGCACGAGAGTGAAAATCGTATTGCTATTTGCTCGAACACTTGAAAAGCCGGCACCCTAGGGTCCAATAAATATTTTTCAAGAAGTTATTGTAAATTTGTAACCGATCCAATAATCTGTCTAATTAGACAGATTGAAGTGATAGTTCAAATTTACTATTATTTGTGTATTTGTGAGGCTCACACATATATAAAGGATAGAGAATATGAACTACCATTTCAATCTTTTTAATTTACCAGATTATTGAACTGGTCCCAAAATTATTTTTGTTAACAATGCAAAGGCTCCCTTTAATTTTGATTTTAGGCCGTACGAATTAATCAGATTTATTTTGTGAATTTAAATCATTGAATGACGAGCTAGGGGCACTAAAGTTACGTACGAGTCTGATTTTGCTACCAAACTTACTTAAATCGCAGCCATAACTCATATGTAAGTGATTACACTACATAAACACATTTAATGCATGTACTGTAAAAAGTGCGTTTAGGTACAGGACACTGCAAAGTGAACATAATTTTCTTATCATTAGGCCAAATATAAACATTGTGGGGTTGACATGAGGGCTGATATTTTATAAGTATATTTTTTTTACTATGTAGATCATCCTTACAAAAAATCAGTCAATTCTAAAATTTTCAACACTACTAAAAATTGATTGGAAGTTGATTAAAAATTAACGGTGAGGACTTCTATCCAATTTTTTATGAGGTTATAACTTTTAGAATGAGATGATTTTTTGTGGAGATGATCTACATGGTGAGGAGAACATACTTATAAAATATTATCCTTTGAATTATAGTCATGTGGGCCCCATAATGTTTATGTTTGACGCCAACATAAAAAATCTATATTCAAATAGATTTAGTCTTAGGTAAATACCAAAATCTGTAAAAAAAAATTTGCATTCAAACTCAAAGGTATTGGCAACAACCTCTTGCTCAGGTGGTTGGCATCTCTTCTTATAACTTGAAGGTCTTGGGTTTGAAACTTTTTGGCGTATTATTATTGAGTAAGACCCACTTAATTTAATTTGTATATCTATGTAGGCACTTCTAAATAAACGTTGTTGCCTGTTGGTGGTACCCTTCGTTGTGTTTGTCCATTACCTTTGTTGGAGATAGTGTTTAAGACAGTTTATGTGTTTCTCACATACCTCTTGTAGTATATTTAAATTTTGTTGTAATTTAGGCATTAGTCCCTTTTTAAAAATAAAATAAAAAATAAAAATTTTCAAAAGAGATTTACAATCAGAATCCAGTTTATGTCAGTCGTCGTCTCCTTGTGTTTGGAGCGGTCGATGTGTACGTATCAACACAGCCAAATACAAAGGTACAGCAGAGACAGTTTTTGTGTTGGCCTTTTCAACCTAATTGCGAGTATTAATTGCAATACAAAAGTGTTTACATTGTTTTTGACTGGTAATTTAAGAGAAAAAATGCTTAATATTCCGAGAAAATAATAAAAAAGTAGTAGTGGGATGGGGCCAAACTACATGATCGAAGGACCCGGTGAATTTGTGCGTCAAAGCGTGAATTATTGGGCCTTCCACAAACTTTACAAGAACCGTAGATTGTGCATTCTGGCCCAATTTCACTATTGTTTTCGGGATATATAGAACCTTAGTAATCGAAACTGTGTTATAGGTGTGACGCTCCCGCACCGGAACCTTGTGCATTCGTTTCGAATCACGTTTTGTCGCTCCCGCTCTGAAGAAATTTTGGAACTAGAGGTTTTTTTAAGCGGCCGCTCTGACACTTCCACTCCTAGTCTGGGTACTTAGCATAGAACTTCTCATTTTAAAAAAGAAAATACTAATCGGTCGGTCAACCGAAATTGGCTCATGAACTTGTTGTTTCCGACTTACTGTAGTAGCATATATTTTTTTGATCGGATACTGTACTAGAATATATATATATTGGTTGGAATAGTTCATTGAACACTTTGCTTAATTAATTGATGCTTTCAAATCAGTTAGGTAAAATCAGACATGCAGGGAAGATTTTATCATTACTATTTAAGAAGGGTCTTGTTAACGTGGAAGAACATAAATATTAGACATAAAAGATAAATAAATAATGATGTAGCATTTTGCCGTTAGCAAGAATTGTTCTGAAAATGTTAACCCTAACTAAGCAAATACCTGTTAAGGCGATAAAATGTCATTTCATCGTGTATATTCCCTAAAAAGATGATATACAGATCAAACAAAAGTTAGTATAAAGATCGATCATATTATATATCTCTGTTAAACACTGCTGGTCCTTCAAATAAACACGAAACAGCTTTTTTGGGTGCAGAAGTAGAAGCAGAAACTTCGGGTGATTATTAATGGTTTTGGGGACCCAATTTCTTCAAAGCTCTAATTATCTTTCTATGTAGGCCCTAGTTTGCTCTGATTAGTCTTTTTTGCTTCGAAAATGATATTCGCCCCTCAATGGAAGGTTACATTATAACATGATCTCGACATGAAACATTATTAATAAAGAAGTAGAGAATCTAGGTGTAATAATACGTACGTCATCATTATTCAATACCACCCGGGTATCCCCCATCAGTATGTTCAAAACAGGATGGTTTCCCATGTGTGGGACCCACAAAAAATATGCACACTTTTTTTGCGCTCATGTTTGAATATCGAATTGATTTTAACCGTCAGATTAAAATAACTTTTTCTCGATGTATGGTGGAGATCATGTGAAGGATCGAACGGTAAGAGGCCCAATTTGTCAGTTTCACTTCGACAAGTTATGGAAGTGAAGTCAGATGACCAAAATACCCTCGAATAGTCAGAAAATTAACCATTGTCCGCAAATATTGGAGACGTGGAGAATGGGATTGGTGACATCTGGATTAGGGCACGATCACATGAAACAGAAAGTGAGCCGGATGAAACGTGAGTGAGGTCAGGTTTGCCCGCGCTGGGGGTAAAGATGTGTCACAGATTTCGGTATTTGAAAGTTCAAATACTCTATTTTTTTTTTTAGGGGCAGAGAAGGTAAGTAAGAAGACCTCTCGACATTAATGTCCGCCGTTGTATCTCACAGTTTCATGATCAAAACGATCAAAACCAGAACCTTCTCTCTCTAGCTTTCTCTCTCTAACTTTCTCTCTCTAGCTCTCTCTCTGTAATTTCTTGACAATTTAGATTCGGGTTTACGTCCCTGCATTTTCAAGATCTGGTATAAGATTTTATCTCCAGAGTATTTTCAAGATTAAAATAAGCTGAATATCTAGTGTTACTGGACAATGATTTATCCGGATCCTTCGGCTCTCCTTCTTGAAACATTAGCGTGTTATTTCTCCGAGATTTCCGATCTAGTTTCAGGTTCTGAGATTCCGTTTCTTGTCTTAAATGCTTAAAAATGGAGAGATTTCAGCAGAAGAGATCTCATGGAAGGGATAAATATTACCAACCATCTTCAACCAAGGTCAAAAATCACTCCGATCCGTCGTCTGCACCTAACGTGATTTTTACTGGAAGAACTCCTGCAGGTCAGTCATGGTTCTTGAGCAATTCTAGGGCTTTCTTTACCTATTTCTCCCTCTCTTAGTACTGTTTGTTGAATGCTGAGTCCATCATTTAGGTTTAATTTTTAAGGGATTTCTTTAGGTTTTGTTAAAGTAGGCTTGTTGTAGAATTTTGTAGTCATACTTTTTTTTTTTTTCTTTTGTGGTGGTATAAACATGATTATGTTCCGGGTGCAATAACTTCGAGGGTTATGATGTGATATGGTGTCTGCAATGATGATTTACTGTTTGATTTTTGCTTTTAATGATGCTTGCTCCATTTTTTAGACTCTGCAAACTCTTTTAAGTTTATATCTGGTGTTTTTGCTTGATTTAAACCTGCTAGTTACCTGAAATTTTTGTTAGATTTCTGTGGAGGTTTTTTTTTTCAGATTTTACTAAAATTCAATTGGGGCCTATTATCTTCTGCTTTGATAAATTCTAGGGTTTTCAGATGAGACTATTTTAATTATGGTATTGGTTTTTAGCTTGATACATCCTGCTTCAAATTCTTTCCGTCACTTTTTTTTTTGGGATTGGGCATTCTTATCTGTTTATTTACTGGCTTTGACTACCCTGTTTTAGAATCTAGTATTTGTTGGTGGGGCTTCAGTAGTTATTTTCTTCTATATGTTGCATAATTTCTCTTTAAATATTCATATGAATGATATAAGGATTAATTTCCAGGAAATGCTCAGTTTAGAAAACATGTCGATGCTTCCGAGGTGTTATCTGATACTGGTTCGTGCAGTAGTGGTCAAACTGAGGAAGATTCTGTAAGTGGGATTTTGAGATTTACTTTTGGGAATTTTTCATTTATATATATATTTTTTACGAATTAATAAAAAGAAAAGTACTGCTGCAACTGATTAGCTATGCAATGTGTGTTTTTGTAACGCTGAATGTCTTGCATCTGATGCTACGAGATTTTATTGTTGTTGTTTAGTTTGCATATGAGTTGAGGCCGGGTTCTTCTAAGCAAGCCGGTGGAACCCTCATAAAGAAGCTATTAGCAGAAGAGTTGTCGAAGGAAATGGAATCCCGAAGGCGTCCACCGAGTGTTATTGCTCGTTTGATGGGTCTTGATGCGCTGCCACCTCAGCAACCCATTCAAAAACAACAGAAAAAGTTCTCAGAGAATTATCTAAAGAGAACAGCATCTATAGGTTTTGTAGAGAAAAACTCATCCCATGAAGGTCGGTCATTTAGGATGAATAAAAAAGAGCCGCAAGAATTCAAGGATGTGTTTGAAGTCTTAGAATCATCACATGCAGGGAAGCAGGGTAACCCATCAGCCCCAAAGGAGACAGTGAACTCAAAGGTAAGTGAGAGCAAGATGGAATTTATACGGCAGAAGTTCATGGATGTGAAACGTCTCTCAACTGATGAGAAGCTTCAGCATTCAAAGGAATTTCATGACGCACTGGAAGTGCTGGATTCCAATAAGGACCTTTTACTGAAATTTTTGCAAGAACCAGATTCTCTGTTCACAAAACATCTCCATGATCTGCAGGGTGTTCCGCCCCCTCCTCCAGCAGGTCACATTACTGTTCTAAAATCATCTAATGCTCATAAGTATGAGAATGGTGACATAGGCTGGAAATCAGAGAGAAAAGAGTGGAAGGATGTTACGGATTCTTGTCAAAAACCTGAACATGGTGTTGTTTGTCGCCCCCAAAATAAACATAATGTCCATATTTCAAGCAAGGTGTCAAAAACTCGATTTGAAAGGAAGAATGAGGCATCTCTTCTCCCTACAAGGATTGTTGTACTGAAGCCAAACGTTGGAACAGTGCAGAATGCAGCAAGAACTCTGCCATTTCCAAATTCTTCGGAAGTCCTTCAATCAGATCACAGGAAGCATAGAGAATATCGAAGTTCTGAGAATCAGGAGTTATTTGCCGAAATGCGGGATCAGAGAATCTCATCCAGAGAAGTCGAACTTTTGAAGCATAGGACTCAGGGATCTCGAGAAATTGCTAAGGAAATCACTAGACAAATGAGGAACAGTGCAAGGAGCAGCAGTTCTACAAAAGCTTTGAGCTCAAGACTTGGAGGGTATGTTGGGGATGAGAGCTCTTATACAATTTCAGTTAATGACTCAACAGATGAGTCCGAGGTGATGAAGTGGAAAAGCAGATACAGTCCATCAACATCTTATTCGACTGAGTCATCTGTTTCCAGGGAGGCCAAGAAGCGAATATCTGAACGTTTGAAAATGACAAATTGTTTTCAAAAAGTCGGAACAGTTGGTAGGGGCAATACGCTAGGTGAAATGCTTGCTATGCCTGACAGAGAAACGAGACCTACAAATTTGGAGTCCATGGTTGGTCAGGAAGGTTATACTGACAGATTGGCTTGGAATGATGGAGTTGCGAAGTGGGGTAGCCCTTTGGGTATTAGCAGTAGGGATGGTTGGAAGGATGAGTGTGCCAGAACCCTCCCAAGGTCCAGATCTCTTCCAGCTTCCTCTACTTTTTTCGGGAGTCCTAGAAAAGTAATCAGAGATGGAGCTTTTGGCAGTGATAGGTGTTCAGTTCTGAAGGAGACTGTCACTCGGGGATCAAATAAATCCAAGAAGGCAGATTCTGACCACCGAGAAGGTTTATTTTCTAAAAGCAACATAAGATCCAGCAGTAAAAAATCTAATTCCTTTCTCCATGTAGGCAGAGAGAATAATCCTACAGTACAGGAATCTCATTTGAAACCAGATGAACCAAGGAAAATTATTGAAGATAAGGATCTGTTAGAAAAAACACCGATCTCTCTTGCTCAATCAGATGGTGGTCTAGATGTCACAATACCAGTTAATGATGAAATTGCATTTGTCCTGCCCGAGGATGCAGAAATGTCCTCTGGAACCCCTGAAACGCCTGAACCCATAGCCTGTATCTCAACATGGAAAGAAGAAAACTTTTCTGCATGTGATCCCGATGGTCCAGTTCCTGAGGTTCGTTTTTCTTTTCTATACTGATCTTTCAGTAGCATATAAAAAAAGTAAGAATAGAGAACACACAATACATTCGTATGTTGCTGTCCTGTTCTTGTTTCTTCACTTTTTGTGCTAGCATACCTAGAACTATGTCTTGGCCTATTCTTCTATTTCCTAGTTGCATCCATAAGAAATTGCTGAACTTGATGTTTGATGTTGTTTCAGGCTCTTTATTCCGTATCCCTCTTATATCTGAATTCTGAAATCACCTAAATCATTGTTTAATAATGTGGCTTGTATGGACAAGGCTGCTCAGTGGGTAGACATAGGAATAGAGTTATGGCTTTTCTTCTCTCTTTTTAGGTTATACATGTTTAGCACATTTTCCACCATTTGAGTAGTGAATTTAGGACACCTTTTCGTCATGATTGCAACCTTGATTGAACGGGTGATCATGTTGGCATCCGTCCAGAAAAACAGGAAAAGAGAAAGAAAATGAAGTGATTTGCGTTAACGTAATGAAATATGAACTAAGCTGCTGCGTTCTATAGTTTCCTTCTTTATAGTTGCCATGTGCTAGTTAAATATGACAGTTACTTCTAGAACTAGTTTCCTTCTAATGGATGTGTCAAATATTCCAGAAATTATCAACTGAAGAAGCCCCCGAAGAAAGTTTGCATACTTCGTCGCACTGTCTTGCAACTGAACCAGAATCTCCTCGGAGCTCGAAAGAAGCTGAACAACCTAGTCCTGTTTCGGTTCTTGAACCTCCATTCGTAGATGAGGTATCACCTGATTCTGATTGCTTCGAGAGCGTTAGTGCTGACCTCCAGGGTAAATAAACTAACTCAGCTAATATTTACTAAGTCTTGAACCATGAGATCTTCATCTATTTCTTCATATTGAACTCTCTCTATATCTCCTGTCCTTGTGCCAGGTCTCAGAATGCAACTACAACTTTTGAAGTTGGAATCTTCAGATGCCTACTCAGAAGATATAGAAATGATCGTCTCAAGCGATGAAGACACTGCAGAAGAAGGATCCCTTAGTTTTCTTGAGAAGGGAGAACTTATCGGAAGGCTCAGAGATGAGAACAGCAGAGACTTCTCCTACCTTATTGACGTGCTAGTCGACTCAGAATTTCTTGATGCTGAACGTGATATGCCACTGGCAACATGGTACTCACCGGATTGCCCAGTGGGTCTACCTGTGTTCGAGAAACTAGAGAAACAGAAGTATGGAGAGCAGACGAACTGGCCAAGATCAGAGAGGAGACTATTATTTGACCGTATAAATGCCGGGTTGATGGAGATTCTCCAGCAGGATGAGGACCCACATCCGTGGATAAAACCAGTGAGAACAGTCAGGCGAGGGTGGAGGGAAGAGCCGCTCGAGGAAGAACTGTGGAACGTGTTGGTTCGAGAGGGAAAGGAAGGGAGGGAGGAGGACGCACTGGAGAAGGGGATGGTGTTGGGTAAGGAGATAAGGTGGTTGGATTTGGGAAATGAGATTGATGTGGTGGGTAGGGAAATAGAGAGATGGTTGATGGACGAGCTTGTAGCTGAAGTCCTGAGCATGTAAAAAAGAGTTCGAACCGGAACCTCGTTTTTTTTTTGTATTGAATAGATTACATATATATACGTCGTCACATGTATTGAAACAGGCTTTTTTTTTTTTGCTTTCTGAAATCTGAAGGGAATAAATAAAGATCGGATACCTCGTATAAAATTGGGACTACTGATAACACCAACACCATTATTGAGCCTACCCTACCGAGTCAAACTTGGATCGACAAAAAGAATAACGCTTGGGGCCATCATTTCTTCTCTCATTTCTCCTTGCATTTCTTTTCCGAACTATCTCCCTCTCTCATGCGTCTTCTCTCTCGCAAATGTATGCTACAGAGCCTTAATAACGAGAATGGTAGAACTATTCCAATGAGGTGACCCTTCCCTTCGGAAACCTTGAGTATGGAGTTTAGCCCTAGAGGCTCTTCCGAGAAAGTTTTTTTTAGATAACTGAGATGTTTGGGCCTCTTATAGCACCAACTAGGTTTATTGAAAAGCCAACAAAATGTTTTATGTAAGGCACAATCTACTGTGGATGCATATATCATTTTAGGATGAATGTGAATCCAATTAGCTTCGGATAAAAAAATTATGTAAGATTTTATTGTAAGTTTTACTAGGTAAAAATCTTATTGCTAGACTGACCTTTACCAGTACGCCAACCCGTTGATGGGTCCCAAAATTTTTAAGGATGGTCCATATACAAAATCGGGTTTCGGTGTGTCGCCATGTGTGGGCCTTTAGAAAGTGGTGGTGGAATCAATTGCAGACCCCCTCTAAAAAGGTTGTGCGACCTCAACTACTTGAAAGCTTAAACCCGCCGAGTTTCGAACTTTTTCACTTCCTGGCGTTTTGTTGAACCGTTGTTACTCGTCGGTTTTCTTCCATGATTTTATCAAGAACCAGGACGATCAATCAATCTCTAACAAGGATTGTTCGAAACTCAATCAATAAAACACCGTCACAACCATTCCAAACTCTTCGTTCAACAAAACCCACTAACAAAAAAACCCGCCATGAACGATCGCGAAAACCCCCTCCAAAGCTGCGAAAATCAATACCTTTCGTCACCAACATTAAAGAGGTTCACGATCCAGATGAAGCTCTGGATCTCTTCGAAGAATACCAAAAACTGGGTTTCAAACACGATTACCCTTCATATTCTGCTCTCATTTACAAACTTGCGCGTTCTCGCAATTTCAAAGAAGTCGAAACCCTCCTCGATTACATAAAAAATAACAATATTCGTTGCCAAGAAACCCTTTTTGTCTCTCTATTTCAACACTATGGGAAATCTAATTTGTCTGATAAAGCCATTGATTTATTTCATAGAATCCCTTCTTTCAATTGCACCCGTACATTACAGTCCTTCAACTTCTTACTCAACGTCCTTATTGAGGATAATCGATTAAATGATGCTAAAGGGATCTTTACCCGATCTTACAAAATGGGATTTCGTCCAAATTCAGTTTCTTTCAACATAATCATCAAAGGGCACCTTCAGAAAGGTGAGTGGGAAGAAGCTTGCAAAGTGTTTGAAGAAATGCTTGAGAGAGAAATTCAACCTACTGTGGTGACATACAATAGCCTAATTGGATTTGTATGTGAAAATGGTGATTTAGGTAAAGGAATGCTTTTACTTGAGGACATGACTAAGAAAGGGAAGTACCCAAATGCTGCAACTTATGCTTTGTTGATGAAAGGATTTTGTTCTGTAGGAAAATTTGATGCTGCCAAGAAGATGATGTTTGATATGGAGTATAGAGGGTGCAAACCAAAGCTAGTAAATTTTGGGGTTTTGATGAGTGATCTTGGAAAGAGAGGGAAGATTAATGAAGCAAAATCTATGCTTGTTGAGATGAAGAAAAGGAGGTTTAAGCCTGATGTTGTTACATATAATATCTTGATAAATTACTTGTGTAAAGAAGGTAGAGCTAATGAGGCTTATAAATTCTTGGTGGAAATGCAGGTCGAAGGTTGTGTGCCGAATTGTGCTACTTATAGAATGATGGTTGATGGGTTTTGTGGGATTGGAGAGTTTGAGAAAGGATTAAGGGTTTTGTCAGCAATGTTGGCCAGCAAACATTTTCCAAGACTAGAGAGCTTTTGTTGTTTGGTTGTGGGACTCTGTGAGGAGGGAAAGTTAAGTGATGCTTGCTTTGTTTTGGAGGAGATGGATAAGAGGAAGATGAGATTTCATTTCGAGGGATGGGAAGGTTTAGTTAGAGGTGCTTGTGAGGAAGATAAAGGTACTAGTGAGCTTGTAAGTGAATTAGTCACCCTCGATGGTGTATAGGAATGTCTTAAGGATTTTGTTGTAATACGTGTGGCATGTTTAGATCGTGATGGTTGGGATTCCCAAATATTCATGGATTTCGAAGTATTTGATTTCATAAGTTTTGGAATTCCAAAATGCTGGTTTTTGGATGACATCCAATTGAAACGCATAGATTTCTTAGATCGTGGTGGTTGGTGCAATCCAAATGAATTCTTGTAGTAAGTCTGAAGAGAGTTTCATTTTCTGGGAACTGATTTAATGGTTGCAAAAAATGCTGGTGCATGTGAATTATGCCATGCAATTTTGGCTGTTAGATCTTTGATCTTATTAAAATATAAGTGTGCGGAAAGGCATATGAAATGTCATTCCAAGCTTCATGAAGGGTGTCAGATCTGAGGCAGCTTCTGGCAACCTTGTCGAGTTTGTGGAGTGACCCTTGGTCCCTTGAAAGAAGAATTTTCTTCGTGATTATCTGGATAATTTGGAAGGAAGAAGTGCTTGTATGTTCAATAATTCCAAAGCATGACTCTTAGCTCTGACCATGAAGTTCAAGTCTATCCTTCCCTCCTGGGCGTCGGTTCACAGATTGTTTTCAGGCCAAAATTTGTCTTCCCTTGGGAGAGGTTAGTAGTGCAACTGGTTTCTTGTGGGTGTGTGGATGTTTCAGATCTAGCCTTCCCCTAGACTTCTTCACGTAATCTTGGCATGTATTTCTTTCGTTTTTTGACCCTTTTAATTGATTCTTTTCTTACCAATCGAAAAAACAAAGAGTAAATAAACAGATTGGTTTTGGTTTCTAACCAACACACAAGAAAAGAAAGGAGGATTAAAGCACCAACTCCATCTCATCAGCTCCACCAATTTCAACTTAATCTCACAAAACAACTCTC
>MVGT01000437.1:4817617-4828660 GCA_002174775.1 Macleaya cordata | reverse complement strand
ATAAACTCAGACAAACTATTCAAAATCATCATCACAAAACCTTCAAAAACCACTCTACCACCTTAAAATCCTCACAGTTAAGATGAAAACTTACAAGCCCATCACCACACTCAAGGCTGTAACTTACCTAGTCTTGCTAGCGCTCACCATCACTTGTGTCAGCTCAGCACGGATACTTGACGAAGAGCAGGCATCCCCACCAACATTTGCAACTGAGCCATCCGATCCTGTCGAAACACCTGTCACTGACGGACCTCCTGTGGTAACACCCCCAGTTGATGACCCAGCCGGGACACCTGTCGCTGATGTACCTCCCATGGCAACACCACCAATTGCAGGGCCAGTTGAGACACCTGTCACCGACGTACCTCCCGTGGCAACACCACCAATCGCAGTCCCGACCGTAACTTCTAGTGCAACCGTTGTTGCAGACCCTCACCACCCATTGTCCTTCTTCATGCAAGACATACTCGGAGGGTCAAACCCCTCAGCTCGAGCCGTGACCGGCATTGTAACCAACCCAGCAGTTAACGGTCAAGTCCCCTTCTCAAAGCCCAATGGAGCTGTCCTTCCAGTCAATAATGGTGTTCCTCTTAATAACGGTAATAACGGAATTATAAACAACAACAACCTTCCATTCCTTACAGGCCTTAGTGGCACTGCAAACACTGTGATTCAGAACAATGGCAACAACTTGATCAACGGTGGATTTGGGCTTCCATCAGCCAATGGTGCCCAGCTTCCCGTCCAGAAGCTTATGTTTGGTACCATGACTGTGATCGATGATGAACTGACAGAAGGTCATGAACTTGGGTCTGGTTTAGTTGGAAAGGCACAGGGCTTTTATGTGGTGAGTTCAGAGGATGGTAGTAGTCAGACTATGGCGTTCACCGCAATGTTCAATAGTGGAAATTACATTGATACCCTTAGCTTCTTCGGCGTTCACCGCACTGCGGTCTCAGAATCTCAATTAGCCATCATGGGAGGCACCGGAAAGTATGTAAATGCAAAAGGATTTGCTACAATTAAGACGATTCCCAGTGCTAACCAGCATAGTACTACCGACGGGGCCGAAACACTGCTGCAGTTCACTGTTTATCTTGCTTAGAGATATGTTAAGAACTCAAGTCTGGGTTTTCAAGTATGTTGAATTTTCTGTATTTAGATAGTAGAGAGTGATCAAGAGTAGAACTTGGTCTATATGGTGACTAGAAAGTTGTAATGTGGGTATGTTTATATATGTATCACTGGACTTAATTTGAATTTAATCCTTCCCTTTTCAAGTACAAAGTGTGGCGCTTCACATTTTGCAAGAACACTTTAGCTCCAGAAATCTGTTATGGCTCTGTTTCGTTTTCCTCTCCGTTCTTTGGTTCTGGCTCTGTGTTAGACCTCTGTAATTACAAATGTAAACCTCGTTTTCATTGATTAGTTGAAAGACCAAAGTATTCCAAACTGAAACATTCAGAAACACAGATAATTCCATTCCATTAACTACTAAAATCGAAAGGGAACATTTGTAAAATTCTAAACTTTGAACCTGGGATATTGCTACATCTAGCTAGTTACAGATATAAATGTACTAGTTGTTGCTGCTGAAATTTGGAATGCTTTGTTTTCTCACTTTGGCTGGAGATGGTCTTAACCAAAATCACTAAAAGAGCTTCTTTTTGAATGGAATGCAAAGGGATTCTCTAGCACAGGCAAGAAAATTTGGCCTTTCGTGCCGGTAGCAATCATTTGGACAATTTGGCTTGACTACTTGAACGTAACACTAGAGTTTTTGAAGGGAAAACCAATGATGTTGCCCCTGTTAGAATCAAAGCAAAGTCCCCGATCTTCTCCATAATGACCGCTTACTATCAGGATCTGGAAATCCCATTTGCATCTTGGATAGCAAGCTGGGATTTTATCTTTTTTGTAAATTTTCTTGATTACTCTGTGTTAGGCCCCTTTTACAGATGATCTCCTCCCCCTCTAGGTGGGGAGTGTGATGCTCTTGGGTGCCTTATCTGTTGTATATGGCTTGTGTATATTATATTTTTGTACAGCTTCTTTTCTTCTTAATAATATTTTTCTTTTCCTTCTGATTAAAAATAATAATAAGAAGAATAAATATAAAACATAACTTGGATTTTTCTCATCCTCTAAGTTCAGGTTAGATATTGAGTTCAAAGGAAAATTCAAAATAGAGAAGAAAAAATGAAACCAAAGGGAAAAGAGATTCTCTCCTTTGTTTTTTTAATTTTCTTTTGTTTCTTTCATTTGCTATCTTCTCTTATGTTTTCATAAGGAAGACTGGGTTGTTTGTTTTTTTATCAAATCTATAATACTGGGATTGGTTTGTTGAAGAATAAAGAATCCTTCTGATCTAAAAACTTCTTTATTTCCGAAAACCCTTTCTTGCATATAATTTTCTACCAAAACTACGACCTTAATCACTTAAAAGTTTCAAACATACATCTCTGAAAAAGAAAATAACAGCAGGGTTCAACTGGTTCTACAGGTTCATGATTTTCTCTATAACTGTTTTAGTTTGTGCAGAACCAAAATTTCATAAAATCCTAGCCATCTGATCAAAGACCTCCTCTTTTGTGGTCAAATCTGACCATTAGATGATCAAATCCCATTTTGGGGGTATGGCCCATCAGTAATAATGCATACAATCAAATCAAGCATCTAAATTGAACAGACCCAACTAACTCACTAAAAGGAACCCATTTCCTAATCTTAAAATTGGTTCTCAACCACACCTCGATCAATATCTAGTTCATATATTATATGGTCACTGGTTAATTTGACGACCCCCCAATTCAGAATCATGCAACAACAACAACTCCATCTCAACAGCTCCATTTTCATTCCCAAATATAAATACACACCCACATATGTACTCTTCTCATAACATCAAACAATAGCCCTAAAATCATCCCTTCCTCTTCATTCACTCACTATCTTTCTCTTACTTATTACAAAACCAAATGGCCAAACCTCTCATTTCACACACCTCTACAACACCCAACTCTCCAATCTGCATCTGCCTCCTCTTGCTAGCCATCACCATTGGATGCGCCAGCTCAGCTCGGATCCTTGATGAGTCAGACGCTCCACCACCAATCCCAGCCATCGCACCTGTTGGACCCAATCCCGTCACCACACCTGTTGCCAATGTGGTACCAGTAGTAGGTCCCACCGATGCAGTGCCAAGCGACGACGTTGACGCTGTGGTTCCCACTAGTAGCACCACCGTAGCGAAGCCAATTGGGGGTGGTGCCGCTGCTGCCACTGTGGCCGCTGCTGCCACCGTGGCCGCTGGTAGTGCCACCGTGGCAAATGCTGATCACTCACATGCCCCTTTGTGCTTCTTCATGCATGACATTTCAGGTGGGTCAACCCCCTCAGGTAGGGTTGTGACTGGGATTGTAGCCAACACAGGAGTCAACGGTCAACTCCCATTCTCTAGACCCAATGGAGAAATCTTCCCTGGAGTCAACGGTGGTGTCCCACTTCTTAACGGTAATAACGGAATTCCAAACAACAATAACCTTCCATACCTGGCAGGACTTGGTGGCACCACCAGCGCCACCACCGTAATTCAAAACAACGGCAACAACAACGTAGTTAACAGTGACAATACGCTTCCATACGTATCCAGCGGGCAGCTCCCGGCCGGGGCTACACTTCAGAAGCTTATATTTGGGTCTATCACAGTGATCGACAACGAATTGACGGAAGGACATGAATTGGGTTCATCCGTGTTAGGGAAGGCACAAGGATTTTATCTAGCAAGCTCACTAGATGGGAGCAGCCAAACAATGGCAGTCACAGCCTTATTTCATGGTGGTGGTGATCATCATGAGATTGAGGACACACTTAGTTTCTTTGGGGTTCATCGCACGGCTGCACCAGAGTCTGACGTTGCGATTGTAGGAGGGACTGGGAAGTACGAGAATGCGAAAGGGTATGCTACAATTCAGACTCATCACCAGGAGGATCAGCACACGACGGATGGTGTAGAAACACTCCTCCAATTTAATGTGTACCTAACTGGTCACTAGTTGATTTGTGTGCGTTTGATCATCTAGCAGCTATCTAGTTACTTATTGTGTCTGCTTAATTTGGTTTTTAGATTGGATTTCCTTGATCATCTAATACATTGTTTTCACAAGTTTGAATCATGTGTTATGGAAGTCAATGATCTCTTTGAATTGAATGAAGAAAAAGGCTTTTCTTTTTATGTGTTTCTTCAGAGAACAAATATAGGTCCTGCAGCAAGCAACAGAACGCCTACCAAACAAAAGTACGTAACATAACGAAAATCCATGCTCTATGTTGATTTTCAGACCGGGCTTAAGATTCCATAAATTCACTTTATAGACGCTAGATTTTGATGCTTGCCATAGATGATAGAACCTATATTCAGTCTACTCAGCTTTTTTCATAATTTTAATCCATCTCGTAGAAGCCCATATTCTACACTCGACCTCATGCCTTTCTTTCATTTCCACACTAAACCAAATTTATAGAGCCCAAGGACCTACCAAGGAACAAATTGTGCTCACTACGGCCATATGCTGCACTATTGCCCACCAATTATTCATAAAGACACCCTATTTTTTTGAGCTATTGCCTAATTACAAGTACAAATAAGCATGCAAGTGAAGTGTCGCTAACAACATAAAGCATGCCCGAGCAGAGGAAGAAGCCCCACTAATTATGTGGAGATATAGCCACTAATAGGCGAAGAAAATTCACTATGAACAATGCAGATAAACTACTACAACCAATGTATAGAAGGGAAAGAAACTGCCTATTTACAGGTACCAAAAGATCAACAATTGACCATAAGAGGCAAAGAAACGTCTTCTTAGTCACCTCTGCTAAAGCTAGCAGCCTAGCACTAGTTTCCAATCCTCTCTGCTTCATGTTGCAAAGTAATTAATTGTTAAAGTAATATATAAAAAATGTCCCTCTAATTCGTGTGCTCCTTTACACATATGCTCAGCGCAAGCACAAGGAACATTTACGGCAAGGACTATAGATACCAAAATAAGTTATGTTTGATGTTTGGGCAAGTACACTAGACACCTCAATAAACATCTAAACCATTCCCCTCGTTCCAAATTTGAGGCTAGGATAAGGGGTTTGAGGGATCGGCAGAGACTTTACGCCGCCAGTTTCTAGGGCACAACACGAGCTGGTTGGTGGGAGATTAAAATGGCGGAATTTACTGTGTTGTGCGGCATAGTTAATACCTCGCGGCAGAGACTGTGCCACACGACATTAAAAATTTCGCCGCACCTCAATCTTTTGATGTACGACCATGGTACTTACCGAACCTTAAACAATCAAGCCCCTCCCTCAAACCCTCAATATTGGGGTTTTCCATAGTCCTTGATCTTACAATGAACTTCAACGACCCTTGGTTATTTATGAAAACACCTCAAAAGACAGAATTATATTTTTTGAAGAACTGTCGATTATCTTATAAGTTTGGGTGATGTATATAAATAACTTTCCAAATTAATAATAACCAACAAACATTAGATGATATTTATAATTAAACTTCAAAAATATGCAAAGTAAATACAAATCTCAGTGCCAAGATATGATAGTGTACTCCATTTCTCCTTAATTAATCTCTTAATTAATGGCTGAGATAAACCGTGAACATAAGCAACTGCTTCTTAACACCGAACACCTTATTTTCCTGGTCATTCAAGCCGACAGTAACGGTCTTAACCGTCGCATACCCGTTAGCACCATGAAACTTTCCGGTTCCACCAATAACAGCAATATGAGACTCATCAGGAGCAGCAGTTCGATGGACACCAAAGAATCTCAAACTATCTTTATACCCACTACTAGCAACCATGACGTTCATGGCCATCATGTGCCCTCCTTCATCATTATCTGATGAGCTTTTAACATAAACTCCCTTTGCTTTCCCAAAAAATGAAGCCCCAAACAATGGACCTTCTATCAAGTACTGTTCATTAATGGGTGTTACAGTTCCAAGCTCCAATCCTTGTAGTGTAGCTATGGCTGGGAATGATAACCCGCCTATAACTGATGATGGGTCAAATGTTTGATATTGACCCGGAATTGATGAAGTGAAAGGGTGACGGGTCGGGTTGGATTCGGGTAATGGGTTATTACCACCATTATTTGGAGGAGGAAAATGACCCATGGGATAGTTTGCTGGGTAGGGAAGTTGACCGTTGACTTGAGTACTGGTGGAGGAGGGCTTTGGTGAATGGTCATGATCAGTGTTGCAAAGGACGTCTTCCATGAAGAAGGTGATTGGGTTATTATTATGGGTCACCCCCTCATGATCAAGGAGGAGTCGAGCTGTGGATGGTTTGTGGATTAATATGGTTATGAACAATAACAGCAACCTGCAGCTGGCCAACTTTTTGCATGCGAGCAGCAGGTTCCATGTCTTCTCCATGAGCAGGGTTTCTCTCTCTAGATCTCTCCCTCTCTCTCATATATTAAGGGATGACTTATTGGAGTAGTTAATTAGTTGACTGTTTGGTCAACGTTGAAGAAATGGTGGACGTCATTTAGTAACCTAAACCAATAAGTTGAAAAAAAAAAAAAATGGGTTGCATGGATCTGGTGGATTTCTTGGAAATAAGGATTAATAATCGGAGGACAACTAACCTAAGGCTTTTCTTTCATCAGTTGGGAAATTTTATTGGCACTCATCCAAAAGTTGTGGTTTGGTACTCGGGGGTGCCTTCTACAAAATAAGGGAGTACGTGCCAACAAAATTGGGGCCTCCCAACAACAAAAAAAAAATTTATTTGGTGGGTCACTCTCATCCAAGGCATGTTAACAAGATTTTGGTAGGGGCCCATAAAATCGAATCCAGATCTTCCATTCCCTCTAGGCTTCTCGGTCCTCCTTATCCTCATTCTGATTTTGCCTTGTGGGACTCACATGGAGACAATCTAATGACTGATTTTTTGTGAGAATTTTCTCCTCACCTAAAAACATCTCATTCTAAAACTTCTAAATCAACCAAAAATTAATTAGAAAATCAACCGTCCAGTATTAGATAAAGAGTAACTTTGTAACTGTTGATTTTCTATAAACATTCGATAGGATTTTTAAATTTTAGAATGGGCTCCTTAATTTTTTGTGATAATGATATGTATAGTGAGGAGAACATCTTCACCAAAACTCAGCCATTGGATCGTTTTTAGGTGGCCCCAAAAGACAAAATCAGCATGAACAGTAGGGGTGGGACTTGGGTTGGGTCAACCCGACCAACCCGAACCCGACCCGGTATTTGGGCAAGCATGGGCGAAGGTTGATGGGCATTTGGGTAAGTATGGGCATTATTTTGCCAACCAGTAGTCAAATTTGCGCAAGCATGGGCATAGTTAATTGTTAACCCAAGCAACCCACCCAACCCGAGAAACGTATATAAATATTAAAATTTAAATTGATTTCTAACATGGAGATATGTGACCAGAAAAAGAAAACTCTAATTTTACGAAGTATTTTAAAAGATATAAATAGATGAATATATTAAGTTACTAGTATAGGGTGGAGGTATTAAGACCCAAAATAAAAACTTTTCTTTTGTCTCATTATATGTAAAGTAAAATTATAATATTACTTAATAAGCAAAACTCAAAATAGTATAAAGACAATTATAGATTTAGATTTCGATGTTACTATATTTTGTTTAAATTTTTCATTTATTATATGAATAGATTGTTAGTTTGTTTTTCTCTTTTTAAACTATGAGGGATATTTTATTTATTTAAGTTTATTATTTATTTTTATTAATTTTTTGTATTAATAATTTCATTCAATCACCTAAATTTATTGAAACATAGGCAACCCGAAGAACCTGAGAAACCCACTCGGGCCATGCGTGGGTAAGCCTCTTATAAGTTTTGTGGGGTCTATGGGCATTCTGGGCAAATGAAGTACAATGTAGGCATGGCATGTCTAAAACCTCTAACCCGCCCAATCCGCCCTAGTCCCACCCCTAATGGACAGGGAAGGGAGAGAGGATCTGGACTCCACAAAATCTCCCTTTTCATTGTCCCAAAGTTGGGAACTCGAGTGGCCAATATATTGACAACAACTTTGATATTAAAAACTATAGAGCCCAAAGGCCCATGTGAAAATTACCTTATGTTATTCGGCCCACTAACTCCCGATTAAGATTGATCGATCAGTGGACCATCTCATTAATGGGGAACAATAAAAAGTTTAACTAGCGTACCTAACCTTTAGATGTGGGAGCCGTTTTCTAACTTCCAACTTCCGTTACGTTTTTTTAAGGTAATGCTACTTGTTTAAGTTCCCTTGTACAATGAGGCTTACAAGTGAGAGATTGACATAGAAATAATCGAACAACTAATTTTTAGTGATGATGATCTAAATGGTGGATTTGATGTCGTAAGAAATGTCATTAATTTCTAGTCAACTTTTGATAAAGTTAAAAATTTTAGAATAAACAGATTTTTTATTAAAATATAGTGTCTACCTTTTAAATAATCATTAAAAAAAATTAGCTTTTATTGTTCTTTTTTAAATCTTACGGTCCAAGTTTTACGCTCTTTTTATTTAAAAATCTATCAGCTTTAATTTAGGAAGGGGCCGCCCAAAGTTGTTTAGTCAAAGAGATAAATAAAGTTACGAGACTAAACAAAAAATAAAAAATCAAATCAGCGAAATTGAATTAAAAAAAAGGTAGATAACAAATCCAACCAAAGAAAATTAAAGAATATAGTTCAGTAATAAAAGTATGGCCGTGCTGCGCGCCATTATTTGGGGGGTTTAATGTGTAGGGTTGGGCACATAGAGATATAAAGTTGGTCATCATTGTACTCCAAATTAACACCCATCGAAACAGAAACATAACAAATTGTGTGGATGGAATGGATATGGATAAGGATAAGAGAAGTGTATCTACATTACCTTTTCATAGCCCATATGAATAGGGACGAAGTCATAAATTTTTTCTTCTCATGAATTTTTTCTTCTCGTGCGTACATGTTTATATTATTAAAATTATAATTAAAATTGATTTGAGACAAATGCACGAAGATAAAAAAAATTGAAATAATAATTTCTTATTAGAAGAATATATACTAAATGTTTATTGAGTTTGAAATAGTTTAATTTTAATATATTTTTATAAAATGTGGGCCTACTTTTAGTTAGATGAGTAACTCAATACTAACGGGAAGTGACCTAACTCAATGCTTCAACAAGAACAAACTTTACAATTAGCTGAGACTTACTTTCAATGCTAGGACAATATAACAATAATTCTAAATGAATGCAAGGGTGTACAACAATCTCGACAGCAAGGTGAATTGGACAGTTCATATGTGAGTTTCGCACACCCTCATAAATTGCACCTATTTTAAAGTGGTGATAAAAGTCCACTATAAATGCACGCCTTGCTGTAGAACTTGTTGTACTCATTGTCGTAGTTCTGGCATCACCTACAATGTGTGTATACGTACAATTCTCTGGCCAAATTAACTTGCGACTAGCTTGTAAGATAACATAGAAAAGATATGGAGATATATATGTTAGTTGACAAAAGATAAAAGCTTGGGGATAGACTTGAATGGAGGAATCAGATTCATGTCTCCAACACCAAATATCTCGAATATATAAGGAATAATAACTTGAAAGAACAACGACATAAAGAAGATGTGCTCTGCCATGGCCGGGATTTTTTTTTTTTCTCCTTTCATCTCACACCCAATTACCCACCAATATTAATTGCATCTATTGATGAAGCACCACTATGCCTAATATTTTAGGACCCCATGAATTAATTGACTAAAATTAAAGAGAGCAGCACATCAGCCCGTACCTAAAATTAAGTTCTCAAATCTACTGGTACGACGTCTAGCGTAGTTCGTTTTTAGATCCAGTCTGATTTTTCATACATACATACATACATACTGAGAAAGCACTAATCTTCTTCTTTCTTTTATTTTTTTTAAACGGTTAAATCGTATTCAAGAATATGCTGAGAAAGCACCAATAGGGAGCAAAATGGACGACGTTATCCCGTAGTGCATATACTAATTGGTCCAATTAGTACAACTAGTAGTGTATGTTTCTATTGATAGTTTAGACCTAAATTCTATTAAGTACTAATCTCATAAAAAAATTAAACTCACCTATAAAAAACAGGCCAGCTACAGCACTAATAACCATGGACATGGCTTGTTAAATTAATAAAATGATAGAAAATACGTACATGATATAGATCTCATAAAAATATTGAAGTAGTGAAAACTAAGCAAAGAGGGTGTTGTTGGGAGGTACAAAAGCGTGGGTTTTGTGGCAGCAAAAACCATGAAAGTTTCTTCATGAAATGGCCCAACAATTATATATAAACGCACCCAAAAGTTACCATTGTTTTCTCCAAGAACTGTTGATCATCTGAACTAGAGAACCAGACAACTTCCTTGCTTTTTTTTTTTCCTTCCTCTTCTGATGACCTGCTCCCTCCCTCCCTTTTGAACGACAAAGATTCGAGTTTGAATACCCACGCTACCATTAATTGATTAATTAGTTAATTAAGTTTACAATAAACAGCTAGCTCCTGTTGATCATTCAAACAAAACTACACACCCTAATTAATTAATAAAAAATTTTACTAATAAGTTTCACCAATTTATCAAAAAGTCGGGCCAACCGACACCGATGGCGCCAACGACGATGGCCAGAACTGCGCATTCTTCACTCTCGACACACTCGCTAGCACACCCAAAGGCGTTACGTCCCCCACCACTGTCACCTTCTTTGCCGCGAAGTCGATGCTAAACGATGTCACCCCTGCTCACAATAGCCAATTAGGTCATAATCATAGTTTTCCTTAACACTTCAAACATAAGATGTTTAATTAAGTTTATGAAGCTAAAATAAACAAAATATTATTACCTTTCATTCTGGAGATGTGTTTTCTGACTTTCCCTTCACAACCCTTACAATGCAAAGATACCCTTAAAACCACAACCTACAAAAAAAAAAAAAAAAAAAAAAATT
>MVGT01000437.1:4775005-4812734 GCA_002174775.1 Macleaya cordata | reverse complement strand
TTGTACATAAGTTTTTGGTTTAATGGTTGTGTATCTTTCGTATAAATCTTTGATCAACCGCATGTATTTACGTCATAGTATAACATTCATTTTTTTTTTTAATTAAGCAAACCGAAAGAATATGTATTAATAAAAGGAAGAAAATGTACCTCCGTTCAAAGATATAAAGCTTAGCCAAAAAAGAAGGGCCAAGGCCCAAAACACAAACAAAAAGACAGCTAAGAGAGGCAAGGCATCACAATGGAACACTGGGCATCACGATTAAGCTGTCCTTTCACATTCAACTTATATTTACTGTGAAAAATAGAGCAGCAGATCATCATCTTGCTACTTTATATCCCACGTCTGAATTATGTGATAGTTTGTTTCGATGACAGATTTTAAGTAGGGATTTGATAAAAAAATTAGTTAAATTTTTAACTAGTTTTTCACCAAATCTCTGGTGTTTACAAAATTCCTACTTAAAATCCTCTATGTATACAAACCATGAGGTTATCCGTAATTTATTTGTTGAAGGCTTGAAGAAAAGTATATCTGATCAAAAAAATTTGATGATAAACTTGGCAAATATTATTACAGATAATTTACGCCTTTTCTTCGTCTTGTGTTCTCTATAAATCGTGTCTGGTGCTTCTCTTTATATATTAGTAATAGTTTTTCAATACTTCTCACACATTTATTACTGGCAGTGTACCTAGGCCTTGTTTGTTGTTGCAACCTTGTAACCTATGCTATAATCCAGTACTCTAAAAAAAAATATAAAAAAAATCTAGCAAATAAAATTGTCTTGTACGTCCACTATAAAGATGAAGTTCCACTAAAAAGATGAAGTAATTAACCTTTGGGATGATCAAATGAGAAGTTATATATATAGCTATTAATGGTGGAGAACAAAGAAATCTGGTTCTTTGGGGGAATAAAATCTTGCCGGATAGAATCAATTTAGATTAGGGGGATTTTCTTTTGTTTTTTTTTCCTCCTCAGTATCTGTTGAATGAATTTCTCTCATCCACAAACTCATGGAATCGGATCCCTTTTTCTTTGAGTTTTTTCTTTTCCATTCCTCTCTTTCTCTCTCTACATCTTCTAATACCCTCCGTACCTATTTCTATCTTTCTTCAATCAATTAATTGCTACAGTGTACTGGTACTTGTGGGTCTTACCTGATGAAACCATTTGTTTTTCTTTCACGCGTTTAAAGATGTGGACCTTCATTACTGTGTGTATGGATTAATAATTTAATGAAGTATTAAAAAAAAAAAAAAATCAAAATGGTAAGCAACATAATTGTTAGCGTGTTAAGATATAAGTAGGTTTTTAAACCGTATATTGCTTTAATGCTTATATTTTTATGTAATTTATCTAAAACTAAAATTAAGTAAGAAAACAACTACTTGCATAAACTATTTTCAATTGATTTGTCTCCGTTTAACTGAAATGAACTCTAAGAACCCATGAAATCGATTTTGGTTACGTTGAAATATGTGATTAGTATTTTAGTCATTGCCATTTTACTATTATTAATTATTATTATTTTATTTTATTTTATTTTGTTTGTCGACACTGTGGATAAGTGAGATCATATACCTATTTTTTTTAATTATTATTAATTAAAAAGGTTTTGATGATAAAGTGTTAATAATAATGTGAGTAATAAGGGAGTCATTTTGGTTGGGTCCTACAAGTTTGAATGTTTGAGACATCGAATTGATCTCTATCTGTGGACGTAAAAAGCAAGGAGACGTGCCCGTCTGGTCTGGGACTCTCATCCATGGGAGCAGATATGAATATAGTAAAGTGGGTTTGGACGGCTATATATATTTATGAGAGCTTTTATATGCTTTTTTTTTTTTACAAAACTTTCAACAGTTATTGGATTAAAGTTTTATACAAAGGATCGAGTACATATGAGTTGTTGGCCTTGGGTGATAAACAAAACAAAACAAAAAAATGAGTTAGGGGTTTGAAGTGTTTGAACCTTTTCCTGGCCGGTCAAATTTTGCACCTTTTTGTTCAAAACTTCACACGTAATAAGGTATATAATCTGTTGTTATTTTGTTTCAATATTTTTTTTTTCTAGGTAATAAGATTTTAAGCTCGCGAAATTCTGAGTTGACTGGAATACAATGCAAGTAATTTGGGCTGGAAACCGACCTGAGGAAGTAGATCGGGTAGTATAACCAAACCTAAAAGTAAAAAGGCCTTCTACTCAAATTATTTGAGGAATTAAGGGAGGATATATGAAATGGAATTTTGGAAGCCACAAACAGACTCGATCCCTAAAGGGAGGCCACGTACGGTACACCTCTCTAACCACTGAAAGTAAATTCAGACTCAATGCTTGTTGAGCTAATGGAGCTGCCCAGTCTCTTGCTTAGTTCTCTCTATTGCAAATGGTGTTTAGATCAGACTTTTGGGTTTCTAATTTTCTTTTTTCTTTTATGTGTTATTGAAGCAGTTGAGGCTGATAAGCCATGTAATTCCTCCGTTTTAATGTGTATTTTTCATTGAGTTTTGCTAGAATAACACCAGAATTTGACACCAAAAGATTACATCTGCTTTTTAAAAGTGGTATGAGGGGCTGAAATGAAATAATATTTTTTCAACAAGTGATATGATTAGTTTCCAATCAATAAAATAAGCAGATGTAATCTCAGATGTCAAAATCTGGTGTCCTTGTAGTAATGCCCTTTTTCATTTGAAGATGTTGTTGAGTTAGTTGGAGGATGTTGAGTTCGCGCATTAATAAATATCAGTTATGGGCTCCCCAACTATGAGAACACATGGGTAGCCCTATGGTTTCATTATTGTCGATGAGTTGGACTAATGATCATTTTTTTTTGTTATGGGCTTGGAGAGCCAATAAGTGGTTTTAGCCCACAAAGAAAACATCCTCCATTGGGCACCAAAAACTCTCGGGGTGTGCTGTTAAAAATTTTCCAAATTACAGACCAAATGCGATGCCACAATCTGATGTGGCAGGTGGGATCCACCACCATTCCTTTCTTACAAGTTATTTGAAAGCTTTTCTAACTGATGTAGCAAGTGGGATCGACCATACTATCTATACTTCTGACACCAATTCTAACATTTGGTCGGTCCAAATAGTATTATTCATTTCATTGGCACTTCAATTTTTTTTGTTGGCGGGTTCAGTTTTGTTTGACCTATGGTGAGCCAGAGAACCCGCCAACAAAGTTTTGGGGAGTGCTAAAAAAAAAATTCCCTCATATGAATCATATCAGTAATAGAAGTGGGCTCGATGTAGAAAACTGGATCGAATATTTTAACAAACTCAAAAGATAGATAAGCCCAAGCCCACCACTTTTGACAGTCTACATTATTAGTAACTAATGTCGGTTTTCGGTAACATGTCGCTGAGAAAAATGGGACTCCCGAGGGATTTTAACCGACTAAAAAAGTAAGAGCAGTGAACTAGGGTTTATATCTTTCAGCTTTCCCTCTCTTCTTTCTCTCTCCAGTCGTCGCTTGAACAATCCAAACAGCCAGCATTTCCCAGGTAAGTTCAGATCAGAATATCTAATTCTACGATTTCCTTACTGTCATTATCTTTCTCTTGCAAAAAAATTAAAATTGCATCTGAAACCAACCATAAACCCTAGTTCATTTTTTTCCCTCAGGCTGGGTTTTTCTTTGCCTCCATGGTTCAAGTTTTCTAGGGTTTTCTAGTTTTTTTTTGGGGGGTGAGATTTCTAGGGTTTCTTGTACAATTTTGCTATGTATCTCTATAGTCTAACTCTGCAACAAGCTACTGGTATTGTCTGTGCCACGAATGGCAACTTCGTCGGTGGTAAATCTCAAGAGATAGTTGTCGCAAGAGGTAAAGTTCTCGATCTCTTACGTCCCGACGAAAACGGTAAGATCCAAACGATTCTATCTGTTGAGGTATTCGGAGCAATACGTTCACTAGCGCAGTTTAGGTTAACTGGCTCTCAAAAAGACTATATTGTTGTGGGTTCTGATTCGGGTCGCATTGTGATTCTCGAATACAATAAGGAGAAAAATGTATTTGATAAAGTTCACCAAGAAACTTTCGGGAAATCTGGTTGTCGTCGGATTGTTCCGGGGCAATACTTGGCTGTTGATCCAAAGGGACGTGCTGTTATGATCGGTGCTTGTGAGAAGCAGAAGCTTGTTTATGTTTTGAATAGAGATACTGCTGCAAGGTTGACGATTTCGTCACCCTTAGAAGCTCACAAATCTCACACAATCGTTTATTCGATTGCTGGGGTTGATTGTGGTTTCGATAACCCGATTTTTGCTGCAATTGAACTTGATTACTCTGAAGCGGATCAGGATTCCACTGGACAGGCTGCAAATGAGGCCCAGAAACATCTTACATTTTACGAACTTGATCTTGGGCTTAATCACGTCTCCAGAAAATGGTCGGAACCGATTGACAATGGTGCCAACATGCTTGTCACTGTTCCTGGGGGTGGGGATGGCCCCAGTGGTGTACTTGTCTGTGCAGAGAATTTTGTTATTTATAAGAACCAGGGTCACCCAGATGTCCGTGCTGTCATTCCCCGCCGAGCTGACTTGCCTGCTGAGCGTGGGGTCCTCATAGTCTCTGCTGCTACACACAGGCAGAAGACCATGTTCTTCTTTCTGTTACAAACGGAGTATGGAGATGTATTCAAAGTTACACTCGATCACAATAATGATCGAGTTACTGAGTTGAAGATCAAGTATTTTGATACAATGCCTGTTACAGCGGCGATGTGTGTTCTCAAAACAGGGTTCTTGTTTGCTGCCTCAGAGTTTGGTAACCATGCTTTGTATCAGTTCAAGGCTATTGGAGACGATGCTGATGTGGAAGCTTCATCAGCTACATTGATGGAAACTGAAGAAGGTTTTCAGCCTGTCTTTTTCCAACCTAGGGGCCTTAAGAACCTTGTTAGGATTGATCAAGTTGAGAGCTTGATGCCAATTATGGACATGAAAGTTATAAATTTATTTGAGGAAGAAACTCCTCAGATATTTACTCTTTGTGGCCGGGGCCCACGTTCATCCCTACGGATATTGAGACCTGGTTTGGCTGTTAGTGAGATGGCTGTGTCTCAACTTCCTGGTATCCCAAGTGCTGTTTGGACAGTGAAGAAGAATGTGAATGATGAGTTTGATGCATATATTGTTGTGTCCTTTGCGAATGCAACACTTGTGCTCTCTATTGGTGAGACAGTCGAGGAAGTTAGTGATAGTGGGTTTCTCGATACCACTCCTTCACTTGCTGTTTCTCTGTTAGGTGATGATTCTCTGATGCAAGTCCACCCAAATGGTATTAGGCATATAAGGGAAGATGGGCGTATTAATGAGTGGAAAACACCTGGGAAGAGAACGATTGTGAAGGTTGCCTCTAACAGACTTCAAGTGGTTATTGCTCTAAGTGGAGGGGAGCTTATATATTTTGAGATGGACATGACAGGCCAGTTGATGGAGGTCGAGAAGCATGAAATGTCGGGAGATGTGGCTTGTTTGGACATTGCCCCAGTTCCTGAAGGAAGACAGAGGTCCCGTTTCCTTGCAGTTGGGTCCTATGATAACACAATTCGTATCTTATCTTTAGACCCTGATGACTGTATGCAAATTTTGAGTGTACAAAGTGTGTCTTCACCACCAGAATCCCTTCTCTTACTTGAAGTTCAGGCATCAGTAGGTGGGGAGGACGGTGCTGATCACCCTGCTAGTGTTTTCCTTAATGCTGGTTTACAGAATGGAGTTCTTTTCAGAACTGTGGTTGATATGGTGACGGGTCAGCTTTCTGATACCCGGTCGCGATTCTTAGGACTGAGAGCACCCAAACTCTTCTCTGCTATTGTGAGAGGTCGGCGGGCAATGCTTTGCTTGTCAAGTAGGCCTTGGCTTGGTTATATTCACCAAGGGCATTTCTTGCTGACTCCTCTTTCATATGAGACTCTCGAGTATGCAGCTTCATTTTCATCCGATCAGTGTGCTGAAGGTGTGGTTGCTGTTGCTGGGGATGCATTAAGGGTTTTTACTATTGAAAGACTAGGGGAGACATTCAATGAAACCGTTATTCCTTTGAGGTATACCCCAAGAAAATTTGTTCTTCACCCGAAGAAGAAGTTGCTAGTAGTGATTGAAAGTGATCAAGGAGCATTCACTGCAGAAGAGCGTGAAGCTGCAAGAAAGGAGTGTTTGGAAGCTGCTGGGATGGGGGAGAATGGAAATGGTAATGTAGAACAGATGGAGAATGGAGCTGATGATGAGGAGAAGGATGATCCTCTTTCAGACGAGCAGTACGGTTATCCTAAGGCAGAGTCAGAGAAGTGGGTGTCTTGCATCAGGGTTCTTGAGCCAAGGAGCGCAAGCACTACATGCCTGCTGGAGCTTCAGGACAATGAGGCTGCGTTTAGTGTATGCACAGTGAATTTTCATGATAAGGAATTCGGAACACTTTTAGCTGTTGGTACAGCAAAGGGATTGCAATTTTGGCCCAAAAGAAATTTTACAGCAGGATTTATTCATATTTATAGGTTTATGGAAGATGGTAAACGCCTTGAACTTTTGCACAAGACACAAGTGGAAGGCATTCCTCTTGCTTTATGCCAGTTCCAAGGAAGATTACTTGCTGGGATAGGTCCGGTCCTCAGATTGTATGACCTTGGAAAAAGGAGATTGCTCAGGAAATGTGAGAATAAGCTTTTCCCCAACACAATTGTCTCTATTCAAACATATCGGGACCGGATTTACGTGGGTGACATCCAAGAGGTATGTTTTATAAGGAAGTTTTTTTCAAGTCTATGTATTAGGATGTCTTTTGCAACAAAATTGTTTATTTTCATGTTAAATTTTCTGTTGAGTGAAGTTTTAACTTTTAATGTGCACACAACAATACAACATAGAAATCTCGGTCACATTTTCTCTTTCTCATAGTGTCCTAACCTGTACAGGAAATTCTTTGTAATAATGTCCTGCACATGGTTAGTTAAGTGCAGTGTCATATACATGCTAGTTTGCTTCTGTCCTTGGTTCACTCTGGCTGGTTGTAAGGGATGTTTATCTTTTGATTAGAAATTAAAGCTGCATCAAGTACCCCTTCAGTAATAGTTTAATTATTCATAGTTAATGAGGATATAGCAACATAATCCTTGTAAGATATTACTCATTTCCAATTCCTCCCTTATCCAGTACTTAGTAGATTGAAGCGATTGCAACAGTTGGACTAATAATTTTGTCCTTAAAAATCTGATTTCCCTGAAGCTCTGTCTATCATTATTTTATCATCCTTTTGAAAATGGGCTTTACATCTGCTTGTGATTATAGATTATTGAAAAAGCTGTTAAACAAATTCTCCAACTTCAATTTTCTGCATGTTAGGATGGCATCTCCACCAGCTCTGCCATAAATGTGACATGCTGTCTGGAAATAATTCTATCAATACTAGATAAGAGATTCCTTGTTGAATTTGGATGGATTTAATTATTTTAGCCTTCGTATCTATCACATCCTTTGTGGGTAGTCTGGAAAAACAATGGTGAATGATTTAGGAAGGGAGTTTTCAATTGGGATAGTAACATAAGTTGCAATTACCTTCGGAATGTTTCTCTTACTTCTAACTTTGATCTATCTTTGATATCCTCGCTAACTACTCATGTCTTGGTTTTTTTATTTTTACAGTCATTTCATTACTGCAAGTATAGACGGGATGAAAACCAGCTATACATATTTGCAGACGATAGTGTTCCCAGATGGCTTACAGCATCATACCATATCGATTTCGATACAATGGCAGGTGCAGACAAGTTTGGGAACGTGTACTTCGTACGACTACCACAGGATGTATCAGATGAGATCGAAGAAGATCCTACCGGTGGGAAGATAAAATGGGAACAGGGGAAGCTGAATGGGGCCCCCAACAAGGTAGAGGAGATCGTGCAGTTCCATATAGGTGACAATGTCACATGCATGCAGAAGGCATCTCTCATACCAGGAGGTGGTGAGTGCATCATTTATGGTACTGTAATGGGAAGTTTGGGAGCATTGCTTGCATTCACCTCAAGGGAGGATGTGGATTTCTTCTCGCACTTAGAGATGCATATGAGGCAGGAGCACCCTCCCTTGTGTGGAAGAGATCACATGGCATACAGATCTGCTTATTTCCCGGTTAAGGTGATATTATTATTATTTATTTATTTTTGGGGTTTAGGTCCTTATTGTCATGTTTCGATTTTTCGGTAGAAGCTTATTATTTTCCGTCTTTCAGTTAGTAAAATAGCTCTGTTATGTGAGGCTCAAGTAAACTTACAATTATTGAATATGCGCAGGATGTGATCGATGGAGATCTATGTGAGCAGTTCCCGACTCTGCCTCCAGATTTGCAGAGGAAGATTGCAGATGAACTTGATAGGACTCCAGGTGAAATTTTGAAGAAACTTGAAGATGTTAGAAATAAGATCATTTGAGACGGTATTTCTTGTAGGAGGTCCTCCCCTTCCTGTTTGGAGACAGCAGGTCATGTGGTTCGCAAGTTTACGGAGCAATTGCTGTATAAATTGTACGCCTAGAGAATCACTCATGCAGCAAAGGAAAGATTTAGATGTATTATTATTATTTTGTTTACAAAACAGGTTCTGTTTGACGACTCAATGTAATGCTTTCCGGATCAAATCTAAACGATGAAATATTTTTCAGGTTCATTACCTCGCTAAAAAGTATGTATTAATTGAAATTCCTAATGTCAGTACTCTTATTTTGGGTATGTATGCGTGTAGCTTTGATCTGGTTTTCTAATGCTCTGGTCACCCTACCCAAAAGGAGATACAAAACAGATCCATATTCATTAGACCCACGGACCATTGTTATATAGTCATTACATTCTCTTAACAAATTTTGAGTTTCTAAGAGCAAGTGGTTATTAACATGGTATAAGAGCCAAAGGTGTCTCGAGGTCATGGGTTAAACTATCCAAATAAGAGTACTGGCGGGTACTGTCTCTGTCAGTCCTGCAAAGATTGTTAACAATTACAAGTTTAAGATGACTACTAGTTTTTTTTTTTGGTAGGATGATGACTCCTAGGTTGGTCTGGTGTTCTTATGCCTCAATGCAACCCCCGACGAAATCAGCCTGTCTACAGCACGCATCCTGGGAGGACATGAAACCAATGTAGTGTTTTCCCATGAAGCAGGATAGTTGAATGCATGAGACATTTAAGCAATTTAGAGTACACAAAAACTCAGCAGTCTCGCAAATTGAGCAGTGGGAAAATATTTCTTGCTGCTCATCTCAAATTATATTTATGACCATAAAACAGTTACAAATTTGTGCACCTGTGTTATCAAAGCCGTTATTACTAGTACCTTCTGCCTCCTAAAAGAAACCAAAAATCATAACCATTGCCCTCTCTCTCTCTCTCTCTCTCTCTCTCTCTCTCTCTCTCTCTCAGAAATTTCCGGGAAGCCAATCTAAGGACAATGATGATTTGATGAACATTGAACCAAGGTATTAAACAACAAACCAATTGGCCGGCAACTCTCAACCTGTACAACCAAATTTGCTCCAATCTATATCTTATTTAAGTCTTTTCATTCCGTCGTCTATGCGCTTCTGGAAATCAGTCACCATCCGAGGCAGCCCTTCCTTCAATGAGATTTTTGGCTCCCAATTCAGCAGCTCCTTGGCTTTGGTAATATCTGGTTTCCTCATGTGTGGATCATCTGCAGTGTTTGGTTTGAATTCCACGGTCGCGCTTGCATCAATTGTTTCTTTCACTACCTGTATCAAGGGTGATGGAAAATTTTGTTTATTCCTCATAAGAGGGGGGAGGAAAAAATGAAAAAGAAACATGTATCGATTTAACATGGAATTCAAAAGAAGTAAATTAAAAAATACAGACCTCAGCGAGCTCTAACATTGTGAACTCTCCTGGGTTACCCAGGTTGAAAGGCCCAATGTGCTCACCTTCCATCAGCGCTACCAGTCCGTCTACCTGATATGTTTGCATGCGACATGTTAGTTTTCTCTCTGGTAACAATTCAAGATTTTATTTCAAGAATCAGAAAATCTACATATTACGAATTCTTGGGTCAATGAGAAACTGTGGGAAGAATTGAATAATCTGCCTGTGCTGCGCATGTAACAAGTGATTGGGGACTCTACTGATTGTTGGATCCTCACCGAGATGGCCTATATGGAGCAAAACTTCTGACATGATTGATGATCCTAAACATCTGAGTAAACCACCTTGTTTTGATGGTTAGATGAAATGTGTTTTTTGTGTCAGAAAAACTAATATCAGATGATCAAGCTCATCCAACTAAGTTACAGTTATGAGAGTTCCAACTTAACTCGTACAAATTATGCAATATTTAGGCATCAAACAGAAACATCTAAATACCATTAGTGCATTCTCTAGCATCCAACTCCACAAAAGTTTTCAGGAATGTACAGACAGGTATTTCCCCTTCTAATTGCTTATCATGCAGTCTCTATTCGCACCATATACTATACTATCTAAAATAACATCAAACACCAAAAGTGTCTAGTTTGTGCCTCTCTTTTAAGTAGCCGAGTAATACAATATTCAAGAAAGGGAAAGGAGGATAGGTGGCTAGCAGTGTAGAGATCTGGGTGCCCAAGGAATGGAAGCTAAAGAAATTTTCTGTTCTTTTCACTAAAACCATTTAACAAAATTTGCAGTTCTGATGAGCATACGAAATACTCCTTGATGAGGTTATGCCGAAATAACTCTACTTCTCTAACTATTTTACATAGAATTTCACCTAAAAGGGTGAAGTACCCTTGTCCTTCATGTTTAGACTTGTGATGATCTCTATGAATCACAATGTGTGTGTGGGTATGTGTGTTTGTGGGTACGTGATCTCTTGTTTATAGGTATATAATATTTTTCATAAGATATCCGTCACATAATTTTTTATTACCCTGGTCTTATACAAATCACTCAAAATAGGTTGACATATATATAATAGTAGGACGTGAATCTTATTTTCCAGGTTCGCCAAATTGGACAATCCGTACTAGAGTTGGACATTTGGCACTAATACCCATATCTAGGCGACATAGCCTAACTTAACTCAATAGTTTCCGACAACAATCCAAAACCAATTATAGATGGTCTACAGTGCTGTCTATCCAGTTAAACAAGCGACTCCGTAGACTTCCACTTTCACATCTCTCTAAAATTGTCATGGTAAAATATTGGATTATTCGATCATCAGGGACACCAAGAACACTAAAAATGGAAATCTTGACTCGGCTTGTGACTGGCTAGCTAAATGTGGAAACTTGCACCAAGCAAGCTGCTTCTTGATTTCCCTAAATGAGCAACCAGCTAATGCACTCTGATCAGAGATCCATGTGAAGATTTCCAAGTGAAGGAGAAAAGAAAACTTGCTTTTGCGGTGTGCATATCCCCCAGTTATACCCAAGACTTGAGCAACATAAAAAAAACAGGGATAACGATACCAACATTTTCCCCCTCTAGACTTGTTGTGAAAGTCCCTACAAATGAATGACCAAAAGTAGAAATCTCTAGCTTGGAGCTTCTATTAGTATGACAATTGATCAGCTGTGCCACTTCAAAACCTCATACTAGCTTCAGATCAGCATAGCAACTAAGACTTAGAAGGACCTTACCCTAACAGTAAGCATAAAGGAGACATGATACTTGAAACTCATGTTTTCTCCAGAAATCAATTCCTGGACTTGGTAGTCCCATATAGAAAGGCAGAACACATAAACAAGTGTTTAAGAGGCTAAATATGTGAAATACCAAGTCAGAAACATATTGGAAGCTTCGCGTTTGTTTTCCATCACCATAAACTGTTAGTGGTTGCTTCCTGAGTGCCTGCAGGACAGTCATAATAGTGAGACAATGCTGGGGAGGACTTTTTTTTTTTCCCTTGAAAATTCTGATTTTCAGCATACAGTGCAATGAAAAAAAAAACCATAGAGAACTGAAGTTAAAGGGAGATCCAAACCTGAGCAACGAAATTGCTAACAACACGTCCATCATCTATGCACATACGAGGTCCATATGTATTGAAAATGCGAGCTATACGCACCTGAAAACAGCAGAGGCATATTACTTCCCCGCACGAGTTATTTATTTTACATACATAAACATATTTACGAGGCAGGTGTGCTTGGATAAGTGAAAAAGGAAAGAAAATCTTCCATAGCAAGCAAAATTTGTTCTTAGATAAAGATGCTAATAAAATTCAGCATGGTATATGTCCATATTGCAAACAGAAATCATCATCAGTTTACCTCAACACCTGCGCCTCGATGGTAATCCATTGCTAAAGTTTCAGCAGTTCGTTTTCCTTCATCATAACAGCTCCTCACACCTAAACATGACAAACAAACAAAAAAAAATTTAAAACTTTCAAAAAAAAATCATACACAAATGATAGAAACACAACTAATCAAAATTAACATTTCAAAGCAAGAGAAAACAAAAAGGGAGGGTGGGTAATTTGATAGCTCACCAATTGGGTTCACATTTCCCCAATACGTCTCCTTTTGAGGGTGCTCAAGTGGATCCCCATAAACCTCACTTGTACTTGTAAGCAAAAACCTTGCACCAATTCTCTTTGCCAGACCCAACATATTCAGAGTTCCCATTACATTTGTCTTGTAAGCTCAATTAAGGATGAAACAATTCAATAAAAAAATCATAAATTGAACCCTAACTTCTAATCAAAATTAGGAAAACCAGAACAAAATTATAACAAAATTACAGAATTAAGGATATAATAGTTTTGATCGGATTGTACTTGTAATGAACAGGTGAAGCTGGACACGCCAAGTGATAAATCTGATCCACCTCCAACAATATCGGTTCAACCACATCATGACGAATCAATTCAAATCTCTGATTTCCAAAATGGTGCATCACATTTTCTTTCCTCCCAGTAAAGAAATTATCAATCACAATCACATTATCACCTCTCGCTAAAAGCTTATCAACGAGATGACTCCCAACAAATCCAGCTCCACCTGTGACAACAATTCTCAATCGCTTTCCCTTGATCGAAATCGGAACTCTATCGACCTTACCGAACCCGAAATTTCCCGAACCACTATATTGATTTGAAACTTGTTCGTACTTCGCAATGCCGGAAGCGAATGTTCTAGAAAGATGGGTTTCCGATGGGGCGAGTTTTGATAAAGTGGGTTGGAGGATGAAGAAGGAGGAGGCGATCAAGATCCCGACGAGAACGAAAAGGAGTCTCTGTTCTTTGAGAAGGTAAGAAAGGGATCTAGGGAGAGTTCTGCTGGGATTTTTTAGGGTTTTGTTCGAGTAAGGAGATGATGAACTATGAGATGTTTGGTTTTCTTCATCTCTTCTGTGATTCAAACTTGATTGCTTATGAAGCTGCTTCATGTTTTCAGTTACTGATGATATTCAGAAATCGAATTCGATTTCTAGGGTTTCGATGAAGAGAACTATTGATGAGATAGATGTATTGAATTCTAAGGATTCATGATGAAGAACAGATCTAATGGAAAATGAAATGGAAGAGTTTACCAGCAGAGATCGGTAGAGAGAGAAAGAGAGCTTTAGAGAGAGAAAATAGAGATTGTAACATTTACGCCAGGAGTTGAGTAGGACTACGCAATAGAAATCTTCTGACACGTGGGCATTTCATATGCAAATGGACCCACAGACTAGTTAGCGACGTGCGACCAACTTGTAGATCAAACACGTGGCCAGACATTGACTTTGACGAGTCAAAGGGAGTGAATTTGGGCACGTGGCAGAAAGATGATTATGATCAGGTGCTTTTACGTTACCCAACTCCTGGCAAGGATCTTCCTATAGAGATTCTCTATAAATTACGGTAAAAAAGAAATGAAGAAAACGAAGGCCCACCCATCTTACAAAACAAATGTCAGATACTTATGTGGCAGGTAGGACCTACTATTTTTCCCTCCCAAAAGTGTTTTAAGGGAGTTTCTAACTTATGTGGTAGTGGGACCCACTATGCCACATAAGCATCTGGCATTTGTTTTGTAATATGGTCGGGCGTGCTGTTCTTTCACAGATGAATGTAGTTGGGGACATTGTATGGTTCCAAATATACTACAGTTATAACGGATTTAACGGTATGATCAACACATGGTGACTATAGGATTATAAGACAAAAATATGTTCCAAATTTGTTTTTTCAATAATTTTGTTTATTACAAATATAAGTAAATAAATATGTAAAAGAGACCCACTATTAACAGCATAGAGAACACCAAAAAATGCAGTCACCAACAAGTAAATAAATAATGTAGAGAGGTCATTACGAACAACTTAGAGAAAGAAGAGAAGAGAATACAATTATGAACGAGAGAAAAAAAGAACTATAACGACGCAGAAAAATTGCTAACGATTTAGATAAATAATAGAAACTGTTAACTTGTAGGCTCCAAAGGATCAACTAGTGTTCATAGAGTATTGGAATGTTCCTAGTCTATGTATTCCAATAATTTTTAGCATAATTTCCGAACAAATGGGATTTGAATCCAAATTGTGAATTCAACATTAAGAACACCTTTTTTCATATTTTTGGGTACAGTTTTGTTATTGTTTATTTTTTAAGGAATTGTTGGTTAAGATTGAAACAAGAGAAAAAGGAAAAGCAAGACGATACCGATGTATATTTGAACATGGCGGAGGTCATAAGACTTAGGAAGCATGTCACGATGATTGGACACAGACACAAACATGACACAAATATTTTTTCAATTTATCAACTAAAATGATACGAGATACAAAGATACAATACAAACATGACACGGATATTCTTCTCTTAGTGAAGTGTCCGTTCTTCCTAGCACGGGACCCATACTAGATGGGGTACTACTGGACTTGGAAATAGTAGCTCAAGCCCAACTCATTCGAGCTCTCTGATCAGTGATCAGTGATGTAGCTCAGCTTGGGGCTTTGGGCCCAATCTATTTGGCCCAACCATCTCAAGCTTGACCATGGATTAAGTGGTTTAGGGTTTGGATTGGGCTCACATTAGGCCCAATTGAGTTGCAGTACGACTGACCTAGATGAAACAACAAATAAAGGAAAATGTGTTCTAAGGTAGTGTGGATTGGCTAGTCCCCCTCATAAATTACATGATGGGCTAGATAATATCAACACTCAACTCATTACACCCAATTTATTCTTACACTCACCAGTGGGTCCACATAGAGATGTTATCAATTATGAGAGACTAATTAGTTTCTAGATGATCAAGATTCTAAACTTTCTAAACCTTTCATATTAATACTGGTGTTAACGTTTCATCTAACTTCTTAATGGAGTCAAAAAAATTTAAAATGATGTGATTTCTTTTGAAGATGACCTATATGACGAGAAAATCATCATAAAAATCATCTCATGAATACATCTCTATCTAAGCACCAGAAGGGGGGGTAAGAAGAGTGTAAGGGAAAGTTGGGTGAAAAATATCCAGCCCTATTATACAATATTGAAATTTTGAAACCGAAACACAACTTTTTTCATTAATAAACTTTATAATAAGGGTAAGTAAAACACCATTGTATGGTCCTCATTCTTGAGGATCTTTCTTGTGAACTCAATTATCCCCAAATAGGTGCCCCCAATCTATATACCCATGCATCCTAAGACGTAGGAAACTTAATTTTTACAACTTTATGGATGAGTAGTTCAGAATTAATCAAATCAATCACCCTTACGTACGTCTATAGATCTATAACGTAACAACTTTCTTGCCCGTCGACATCGAGAACTGAATGTCGTTATCGCCTTTTTGTTCTCTCTCTAACCTTGATGAACTTCTGAGTTCAGTTCTCTCTTTTAACCAGTCGTTTATATCAGAAAACACAATGTCGATGTTCTCAATCGGCTCTCCTGATGTGAGTGCATGCCACATTCCAGGGTACAACTTGAAGGTCTTGTCTGAGCTCGACGCTGTTTCGTAGAGTGCTTTGCTCACTGATGGATCCGTCACTTTGTCGTCTCCTCCATGAACGATTATGAACGGCAATGAAACCTATATCATTTATACAAAGTCACGTTAATAAATCACCTTAATTTTTAACAACTTGTGAATTTTTATGAATTTTACCCTTAAAAATAATTTTTTTTATGAAAATGTTAAGGGTAAAAGAGTCTTTTAATTTTCCAATTCAAAGGCACTTAGAAAAGGAATTTTATGACATCTTGTGCTCTATGCCGCTGTCATTAGGTCATTCATATGGTGTCGATGAGTCCTCATTTAAACCCTAAAAAAACCAAACAAGAAAACGTTCCAGTTGTACATGAAACTATAGCACCATTAATAACTAGAACCTTTTAAGTATTTAATAGGGTTCCTATTCTAGGTATTTTGGTATTCGATTGAACCGGGACCAAACCGACAAGCACCAGAACTTATTTAGCAAAATGTACATGACCTTTCACTAAAAATCTTGGTGGAACCAAATACCCGTGAACCAAATTGAAAGATGTATTTCTTTTTTCTGGTCACTACTCATCCTGAAATCAAAATCCGAAAACAACCAAAACGTACTTATTTAGGGTTTAGGGTTGAGTTCAAGCAACTGGCAACGCTAAATTTTTCGCCGACCTACCGCCTACGCACCTATGAAGTAGAATTTAAACTAGAACCTAAAAATAGAACAACTAAATTTAATGCATAGATGAATAATAGAACCAATTTTGACTGATTGGTGCCTAAGTGAGCACCAACATTTCTGGATCACAGACATGAGTCATCTCATACGTATCATACACGGAAAATTGTGCCACACTGCGGCACCACAATCTATTCTTGTGGATCCCACAAGTGTAAATTTTGCTGACGTGAAGCCTCTATTTAGAGTTAAAAATTCAGACTTGACTTTTAGTTATTGACTCTAAACTTAATTGTTGGACACTAACGTGCTCAAGTTGTTCCAAAACCGTTTTGATAACACATGTTGTATGGAATTTTCTTTATTGACCCCATTGATATTTACAAATGGAAAAGAAGCAACTAAGGGTAATTCTGTCATTTAGGCAAAGCCGATTTAATAAAATATGATAATTAGACCCAATAAACTTTTAAAAAGACCTAAATTATTGCATTGATATTGATTCATCAACAACTAATGTAACAAATATAATAACAAGAAAGTCAAGATCTGAAGTCTTAATCTTTGATTTGGTCAGAGATATTAATCGTTATTAAGTTTGAAAAATAGAAATGAATATGATAGAACAAGGAAATTTCTTTAAATTAATATTTAAAATAAAAAAATTAAGTTAATAAATAAATGAATTTAATATTAAAAAAGGGAAAAGGGAGAACTGACCTGGTGAAGATTCTTTTCTATGTCTAAACTAACATTCAGAAGTTCATAGCCAGTTTTCAAACGAGGCCTTCCTTTGTAGCAATATGGATTTGAGCGAATCTGAACATAAACAAATAAACAACACATTTCTTAGAAGCTTAAAAAAATTCTCCGTAGGAGCGAGAAATTTCATCTTTATTATTTTAATGAGGCTCGAAATTAGCTCGCATTAGTCTATTGAAGCGAGTCCGGATGTTTCCACTCAAATTCTACATGTTTTTTGAGGGGGAAAGGTTAAAACTCAAATTATACATATTGTGCTCAATTATTTTAAATCTTTTACATGTTTATCGACTCTACGAGCTAGATCCCTGGAGATAATTCAAAAAGTTTATTTTATGTAACGATGATTTACTCATAATGTAAATCAATGTCAGCCTTTAAATCATATCGATTGAGTCCCCCCATGACAATGCAGATGAAATGTAAAAATAAGCTTTAATGTTTAAAAAAAAAAAAAATGTTACTCGTACGCTTCATTGGTACAATAAATGTTGACATAGCTTTTTCTCTATTGGCCGGTTTGCCCCATATTAAACCCATTAGGACATGTTTGGATCACAACTATGCGCATTACTAAAAACGCGTTATTTTGAAGGTTTTTAACAAAAGGAAATACAAAACAATTAAAGCAATTTATACTGTAGAAATTTTACCTCCTCTCTCTTAGCAGGTTCTTTAAATGCAAAATCAATGATATCAGAAGTTGGGACTATTTTCCAGGTGGGTATAATCTTGGAGAGCACAGTCAAAACGCTCACAACCAGTCTAGGAGGTTTCACATCATCTGCGATCTGTCATAAAAAAAAAAAAAAAATTACATATTCTCTTTAGTAGAAAATTTGGAAGTACATATGAACTATTTTCTAGAGAGAGAAAGAGAGAGGGATGAGAGAGAAACAGAGAGAGTAAACAAACAAATATAAGCAAACAAATAACAAGTGAGAGATGAAGCTAGTAAATTACCTTACACATGGGAGCAACCAAAATGGCACCATCCCAGTAATCTGGTTTCTTTCTGTGTAAAAGAAGAACAACTGCACCTCCCATGGATTCTCCTAATAGAAATCTCAGCTTTCTTCTGTTCTCTTTCTTCTCTGTTCACGAACCATATTAACAAAACATAAAATTTTGTTAAAACATAGAGACAAATTAACACATATGAAAGGATTCAAACTGAAGATCAAGAATTGAAAAGATAAAGAGTGTTAGAATATTTCTAACCACATATGCTTGTAAAATGATCCGAACAGTCGTTGACAAGATCATCAAAGCTAGGGACATATCCAAGCAACCCAGAAGATTTTCCATGGCCCTCATAATCAATCCCATAAACTCCATAACCCGCCTTCGCAAGCCGAGTTCCCGTATCTGTATCATCAATCAATCAAATAGTGCATTATTTTAATTTGATATAAATTTTAATCTGTTTCCATCTATATATTAATAATCAAATCAAATTCTGAATAAATGGAAAATTAATATTCACCTCTCATTGAGATACTGCATTCCATGGCGTATCCTAACAAATAATAAACAAACACCCAAAGAAGAAATAAATAAGAGCAGAGGAAATCAATATTTGTACAAAAATTTAGAGTAGTTTACTTATCAGTTGAATACCATGGCAAATAAAAACTAAGGCTTTTGGTTCTTCATTTGCAGGTACCCATCTACACGTGAAAAGCTTCAATCCACGAGGATTCACTATAAATTCCTGTTTCAAAATTATCAAAACCCATATAGATTAATCTTAGTTTACCAAAACTTACTAAACCCAAATAAAAGAAGAGACCCATTATTCAAAACCAGAAAAGATTCTTAAAAATAAACCAACCTCTTCATATTTGATACTTCCAATCATCTCTTGTGCCTGTAACAATTAAAAAGGCAAAAAACAGAGCATAAAAAAAGATAAGATTTCAATAGAGAAAAATCTAAAAAAATCAGAAAGCAGAATGAAATAAGAAATGGGGTTTTGGTTAAAATTAGAGATATATAGAAAACTAACCATGAACAATGATTGTTGCAAAACTGATCAACAAAGTAAAGAGAATTGTTGCAGAGAAGATGAAGAGCAGAAAAATAGAAAGTTGATTTTTTGATTTGATTATCAAAACAAAGAAGGAAAGAAATATAAATAGATTAGAGAAATCCGTAAAATAAGGGATTTTTCAGAATCGGAGTCGGAGATGAAATTGGAATGGAAAATTTGTTGGACTTTGTTTACTTAAATATACAAGTGGCCAGGTTGTACTTTATTTTATCAGGAGTTCGAAACAGATTAGGTCGTCGTTTGTAATTGATTCTTTTTTATTTCAAATTAGCTCCTTTATAATTGAGTAAATTGGAAATCAGTCCCGGATTCAAAGATTTTAAAATTGCGTTCGTTGACTTTTTGACTTTTTATAAAGTTTGACCCAAGGGTCAAACAGCCCAACTTGCTTAGATTAGCTTTACTTTCTTTCTTTTTTTTCTTATCCTATTTCAACCTTTTATGCCTAAATTTCGTCAATTATGGATACACTTTAACAAAAGTCAATGGTCAAGGGAGACACCTCTAATTCTTTTGAAACTAGGGTGGCTGTTACAATAATATACTACCTCCACCCTTGTTGCTGTTGGTGAAAAACTTACATGAAATCCAATGATCTTAAGTTAACCATTTTGATTGCGCTTGAATTTCATGAAATTGGTCAAATTTTGGGGAACTTTGTTGTTTTGTTTGCAATTCAAATTTCACGTGATTGCTCATGTGACTCAAAAGCATTGTTTATTTGCAATACGAATTTTATAAAATTTATAGTTTGTTTGGACAAGAGATTTTAGGGAGAGATTTTGTGGGGATTATGGATTTTGAAGAAAAATATAACATAATTTTTCCACCAAATTCATGGTCCCCACAAAATTCCTCCCCCAAATCCCTTGTCCAAACAAACTATTAGTGTTTATGTGACTTAAAAACTTGACAAATAGCAGGTTTTCAGTATAATTCGGTGGAATACATTTTATTGCACTTTGTTGGAACATGCTTCCCCATAATTGTGGAAATTTTACTTTTGTAGAATCCATGCAATCAAACATAACCTTAAATAAAAAGATTACTTAACAAAAAATACTGGAATATTGGCTAGGGCACAAAATCCAACAACACAAGGGTTTTGTTAAAACTTTATCAAAACCTTTTCTATGATGAAACAGATCTATTATATACTTTACTACATGAACAAAAATCAAAATAGATTTGCTTGTCTTTTACAAAATGATTAAGTTACAAAAGTTGTGCCCGATGCTTATGTGGCATGGTCGGTCCTACTATCATGTAAGTTAGAAATTCCTTCACAGTATTTTGGGAGGAAAAAAAGTGGTGGGTCCTACCCTGCCACATGTATTTAACATCTTTTTTGTAAAACTATTGGTTCAAAAAATATTTTTCTATTTATATAGCGATCTTAGAAAAGAAATTTTTTTTATGGAAATTTAAAAAAAAAAAAAATTATGCTCACGTTAGTAGTTGCATAAAAATAAAAATAACGAAATAGCATAATCTTAATTAAGTTTGAGCACACCAAATTGATATTTAGATAGTATGACGAGAGTGCGCGGCTGAAAATCACTCGACCAGGATAATCTTTGGTGTGGCAGGTTCTTTGTTTCCCACGTGTCTTTTGAAAAGTGGTGTGATACTAACGGGCATTGTACTTCATTCATTCCACTCTGAATTCTGAAATGATCAACTTGCGTGCTTGAAATTTTTCATTTTTCTCGTGCGTTCTTTTAAGTTAGCGTGGGGACGTATTTTAATTGGGTGGAGTCGGTGGATTGACTCGGTTCACCAAACACGAGAAACAGAGTTTGACTTGCCACACGTACATTCTCGTCAGTTACTGACCAGACAATCCGATAAATAAAACATAAACAATAAACTTCTCTCAATTGTCAAACTTTTGCTCAAATTGTTTGCCATTGTAAACACAAAAAAAAAAAAAAATCCAAAATAATATCCTTTTTTTGATAGGGCTTTATATCCCACCTGGCGTTGTACCAAGTTACCAACCAACCCATCACACTTCGACAAAAACATTACGTAGAGTAGTAATTTTGTGATTAAGAAAAGTTTGGTGCTAGAGTTACAGCAATTGCTACAGTACTCCCCATCCAAATGGATGTGTGGATCAATTTGTACAGTTGGTGTAGATTTAGCATTATTCATAAGCTTTAATTGGTGCCATCAATTATGAAATTGACTTTTCGATCAAAACAATTATGAAATTGACTTGTGCCTATGGTTTCCATCGTTTTTGCTTAGTTGCTTGTATCTCCAAACTAAAGGGAGCTGCTATTCTCCGCCGAATCAAAAAAAAAAGAAAAAAATTTCCCTCTCTCTTTCTCCTACATTATTACCATTAATCTTTGAAACATTAACATGAATTATGCAGGTCACGTCACCTTCAAAACGTCCCATTTGATTATGAGTGATCTTAGAATGCCTGCACTTTTTGGAAGATTTACATCTTGCCCTTAGATGGACGGCCTTCCATGCCTTGAAGTTTAGAAAAGACAAAACTCGAAGGCGTGATTCAAATCACGAGAGAGTAATGACCTTACGATGGGAGTGCAGGATGAGAATACCGCACAAAATGCAGCCATTCTAGCATTATTCTTTGATTATAAACGAGGAAACCCCATTCAAGGTCTCTTCACATGCACCGCAATAAGATCTAGTTCTAAAACAAATTGAACATGTAAGTATAATATGGCATCCCAATTGACTGAAAACGCACCTGATCACATGCTTTCTACTCTAACAAATTATCTTGGGGGAAAAAAAATTGCTATTGATTAGAGAGAGTAATAATCGAACAACAGCATCTAACCAATAAATTTCATAACACATGGCATGTACGTACACCAATGCCGAGCAGGTCTATTCCGGGACAAAGTTGCATAAACCCCTTTGCATGCCGTCTAATGACCTTAAACTTTTGCGATCGTATCTACCCCAAAACTCGAGGCCTATGAGACTGCTCTATCGAGATACGCATGGAGCAATATGCAACAGCATCTTAATGTGGATCATATAATATTATTCTCATCCAAGGACAAATCTACATATGCTTTAGGTGGAGCACACCTAAAAATTTAAAAATTAAATCCGTCTACCCGAAAAGAATTTCTGGCTCAGCCTCCACTTGGCTCATTGGTAATATATGGTTTTTTCATCAAGATTTGTACGGAAATAAATAAGTTGAGCTTACTTAAACATGTATTCGACACATATTTTTTTTTTCTTTTTAGTAATGGCTTTATTTGCAAGTTATAATTATGATAAAGAAAACATTAAATTTGTTTCTATTAAAAGAGATAAGCACCCTAACCAGCGATTAAGAGATTATAAAAAATATGAGGAACGGAAAGAGCATGGTCTTCTTAAATCTTAATCATGCCTTTGCAGCTCCCCCTCTTTGCGCCTACTTATTCTCTAATCAAAATATAGTTAATTAACTCACGTTTCTCTCACCCATAAATAAAATAACGCAAAAAAAAAAAAAGGTTGTGAACAATTTGTTGAAGAGTCTTTATAACCCAGCAAATTAATCAAGACTGTCTGAATTTCTTATTATTAATTTTATTTTTCCAAAAAATGAGGTGGTTTGGCTCACGAACTATGTTAGCTGACACATGCAACAGTAAAGTTTATTTATAGAATAATGCTAGAAGTACTCCAAAGATAACTCCCACGATGACTTCCAAGATAAGGTGACAAGATCTACTTGTGTAAAGTTACTTTTTACTTTTAAAGTTTGAAGCAGATCTTGCCACCTCATCCTATGAGTCATCCGGGGAGTACTTCTAGCATTATTCTTATTTATATCATCAACCTCTTTGGACCAACTGGATCTTCAAATCACAAATCCCTAGGATGACAGGTTTGACATGGACTGTAAGTTTTAAAACGATTCCAATTATGATACAAGAGAAGCTACATATGTTTTGTCAAGGAAAAGGTGAGAGACTTCAACAACTTTTTTTTGCATTAGTGCTGTTTAGACCGACCATTTGACAAAAGTGGTGCCCAATGCTTATGTGGCATAATCGGTCTCACTGCTATATAGATTGAAAACCCCTTCAAAACACTATTGGGAAGAAAAAATGATGGATCCTACCCTACCACATAAGCATAGGACACTATTTTTGTAAAATCGTCGGTCCAAAAGGTATTATTGTTTTTCCAGAGTAGATGTGTTTTGCCAATGAAAATCGTTAGAACGTATTGCCAAACACCCTCTTAATAAAAAGCAAAGTAACCTTTGAGTCTAATTGTATTGACCGTTTGAAATTTGTTTAAATTAAGTCAGTAACCCACCACCAAGTTTTTTAGGCCCGTTTGTATCTAAACAAGGTTCAGCCATAGTTACTTCCAAAAGGCCCAAAAAGCCCATTTTTCTGATGATTTTGTATTTTGAGGGTTTATCTAGGCCCATATCATCCAGCACATCATAACTACACACGTGTTCATAACGCGTGTCTAGGGTTTAATCTTTTCAGGGTTCTTAAGGACAACTCGATCTCTCTTATTTTTCTTCTCACCGATTTTTAGGTTTTCGAAAGAGGAAGGAGAGCCGATAGTGAATTAGGGAGTCGCAGCAATGGGTAAGCCAAACTCGAACTCGATCAAACTTTCATTTCCATCTTGATCTTCTCTCATGATTTCTACAAAAACTGGAATTATATCTGTTTCTTACCTCTTTGATTTGATCTGATTTTACGTTTTCATGAAATCTTTGTAGCGAGGATTAAGGTTCATGAACTCAGAGGTAAGTCGAAGACCGATTTATTGAGCCAGTTGAAGGATCTGAAAGCAGAACTAGCTCTTCTCCGTGTCGCAAAGGTCACTGGTGGAGCCCCTAACAAGCTCTCCAAGATGTATAGTCCATCTTTTCATTTTACTTGCTTTCAATTAAATTGATCTACTGGTTGGTTTCTGTTTATGTTATTTAGGGTTTTGATTTGATCTAATTTGTGGGTTTTTATTTTCTTTTGTTTACTTGTGGATGCAGTAAGGTGGTGAGGTTGTCGATTGCACAGGTTTTGACTGTGATTTCTCAGAAGCAGAAAGCTGCTTTGAGGGAAGCCTACAAGAACAAGAAGTTCTTGCCGCTTGATCTTCGACCAAAGAAAACCAGGGCCATCAGGAGACGCCTTACCAAGCACCAGGTAATTGTTTTTTCGTCCTATTTACGTGTTTGATATTTGTATCCATTTGTAGTTACGTAACTGTATGACAATTTGGTTTTCTTTGATACTGAATCGAGTTGTTGTTTCTTTAAATCTAACATGAGGCACTTTTGGATGCTATGGGTGTTCTTAATTCACTATATATGTTCTAGGGCTCTAGGTACTTGGACTGCTTCATGGGGTAGTTGATTTGGTTGATTCTCTAACCTAGATTTCACATGAAAACTTAGAGGGCTAATCATGATAATATGATTTCTTGTCACATTTGTGAGTGTTTCTCAGGTCAATGAAATTTCATTAAGCTTGTAAGTTGTGACATTCTTAATCAGTGGTTTACTCCACTTTCACATGATTGATTAATACTGGATATCACTTACTATATTTTCTGCATAAAAATTTGTCGCAGAAATGAATTAGAAAAAGTGCCTACTGGTTCACCAAAGAGTAATTCACAACTTGGAATTTTGTAAAACACTTTGTACTTACCGTACAGTCACTGGATTCCTGTTTCACAAAGTAATGGCTTAAAACATGAACCCACCCCAAAATTTGTCTGTGTACGAATCAGAAGATTCATAACATGAAAGTAATTTAAAAGTTGAAAACCACCTAAATCCACGAGTCCAGAAAATTTTGAAACCTAGAGCTTAAGCAGATTTTAATAAGCATAATGTAACCTACTTCATTTTTAACTTGAATGATTTTTAACCTAAATAAGTTTTAGGTTTGGAATCTGCTTTTTCCAAAGCTAAAATCGATACAACTAGGGAGAAAAACAGTTAAGTGCTAGCCAAACCTAAAATCGATTTAGGTCATGCATTGGATGTGGTTATGTAAAGGTTTCTGGTCCTCTAGTGTATTCATGGCCAAAGTGGGTTTTGACTCAAAACCCTTGGCTTAACATGAAAAATCATGCATTTGTACTAGCTAATGTTTCATACGTAGTTGGTTAATATTCCTTGTTTGGTAATTTTGTAGCGTGTCACTCACTCCATAGATGCTAATGATGTAAAGCTATGGCCTTATAGGTTTTCAAGTTTACAAAAAGATTGACTTTGGATAGATGGAAAGGAGTCACATACATCGACAAGTGTCGGTTGGCTGCATGAATAGGAACTAACACATCTTGTTTGTTTTGATTTTTTCACCCAACCTCCTGTCATTAGTTGCTTGACTATATGAATTCAAAATCTAAATGTGTCTTTTGAAGTTGGGTTTTTTACTCAATTCTTCAGTCCGAGCTTTTTCTCACCAAAATCAAGTCTGACCTGAACACATTACATGCCATCTTTTTATATCATGATGCTCCATTTTGTCCTACATGTTCTTCATCTATCATGATATTTTGTCATTAAATAAATTTCTCTTTATTCCATGCAGCTATCTTTGAAAACAGAACGAGAGAAGAAAAAGGAGATGTACTTCCCAATGAGGAAGTATGCAATCAAGGTGTAGTTTAGGAGATCTGTTAACTGAGAATTTTGTTTTTCTCTTCCCAAAATATTGTTGTTAGATCGACTTCTATTGCTTGTTCCCTTTGAAGTTTCTTTTTACCCCCTTGGATGGAGGTGCACCTTCTCTATCTAAATTTAGAGTTTTGGACAAATATAAAATGAGTATTTAAATTGAGTTTATGTAGCGCTTCAGTCACTTTTCTTATGAAACCTTGTTGATTAATATTCATGCTTCCAGACTCTTTTGGAGATCATGCATCACCTCTCTTTTTTTTCATAATTGAGTTGCGGTTAGTTCCAGTTCAGTTTGATTTTGTTGCATGTTGATTTTAATTGCTGTATGATAGTATTTTTCATGTGATAAAAAGCATATGTAGTCAAACTGAAAACCAAGCAACATTATATGAAGGTGGAAAACAGTCTAATTGTCCATCTGCTTTCAGTATATGCTTGCATCAATCAGTTCATGTGAAAAGTTCTTCATTTCAAAGTAATATTGCAAAATTAATGGACCTCCAGAGAAGATTCAGATGTACATGACTAAGGTTCTGATGATACTTTTGTTTGATAGTCGCGCATGTTTACGTTCAGAAATCAATCCATTTTGAATCTCTCCATCCCGGTGTCTAAAAATCAACGGTTTTTATATTTGAAGTCTTTGGACTTGAAACTCTTTTGCTAAATCGAGGTGTGAAAAAATGGAATTACGAACTTTGCATGCTAAGGATTGGTGACATCTAGTAGTTTTCCATTGTATGAGTTGTGGCTGTTCTAGCTTTTCATTGAAACTTTTCACTCCTTAATTAATTAAGGCTATCCGTGGAAGTTAGAAATCCTCTTCTACCTTGGTAAATTGAAAATGACAATTCCTTTACAACTGTTGCCTAATGATTTTTGGCTCGCAAGAGCCGGATAGAATTCGGCAGTCGACTTTACTACAGTGTACACCGTAGAACCGGGTGTCCAAGAGCTAGAGGTAAAGAGCTCATTCCATTCAATATTAATTGAGGAGTACCACCTTTGTGTCATTGGGTTTGAAGTTTAAACCCATGACCCCTCCTCTAGGGAAGCCAATGGTCAAGTGGTCTTCTGCATCAAGTGCACAAAAAATGTTTACATAAAGAGTAATGCTAGCAGCCTAGCAGAAATAAATGAGGCTTAGCTAGAGACTTGCTTATCTAGAGAATGAAATTAAAAACAAAAACTGCCAGAAACTAGACAAGATTTCAAACACTCAACACCTGAAAAATAGTCCAATCAGTACTGTAGGATAGAGAACCAAGGAGAGACGATCCAGTTTTGAATCAAATGTACTTTCGTGCATGCTCTTAAGATCGAATTGAAGGTCATATCATATCTCCTACCAATTAATAAAGCTCTTGCATGGCTCCCATGATCTCTTATGTTCCAAATTAAAATATGGGGATAGAACATTTGCCATATAAATCCTTCTTTTTCTTTCTTTTGTGTTACTTAAACTTCTCAACTAGACTTTCAGACCTTCGACTTGACTTTGTTTTCAAAAGTTGTTAATAACTTAAATACAAGATTTCGAGGAGATACTAATGTAAATTAAACTTCAAAATCCTACATAATCTTTTATATCATTCATTGGCTGACAACTTTAATACAAGGCATAGATGATCACGACGATGGAGTCAAATATGATAAGAGAAGAACATAGATGAAGTCAACCATTACGTAGTAAACTACATTGCTGGCTTCATGTACCATGTGGATAGGTGGATGACGCCAACTTGTCCGTCCACTCAGATCCAACTCCCCCATTCGATCACTTCATCTTGCTAGGATTTTTAACACGATTGGTAATCAAGATTTAAAGATAATTAACCTAAGTTATGGGTCTTACATATTATATTATATTCTTAACAAGATCAGTTATCATAATCAAATTGACGAAGTCAAACCAAGTTAATTAATTAGCAAATTTGATCAACAAAGTCAAATTTAACAAAATGACAATTAGCTGGATTCATAGATTAATATAATATTAGGTGATATGTAGACTTTTTATTCAAACTCAACCACGCGATGATCTGTAATTAATCGAAGAAAACGTGCATAGATTGGATAATAGATCATGAAATCATCAATGACAATGTATATAAATTTGTTTAAAGCATGCATTGTTTGAAAAATTAAACTAAAAAGCTGGAGATCAAAAGTTTTTGGAAGGTCTTAAATTGACTATTTATTAGGAAGATCAACGTTTAATAACCAAGTTGGGATTAATAAATTAATTGATCTTATAAACCAGTTGGTTATAAGATATTTAAGATTTCACTTTTGAACAAGTACAATGTATCTTTCTTTACTCAATTCCTTAATCAAATCTGATTAAAAGTTAATTAATACAACTTTTTTGGGCCTTAGTTTTTAAAATGTATCCCCAACAAGTTGTTGATATATAAGCTGGAAAAAATCTTCCAAGAGCCCTAAAGTCACTTGTAAATATTGTTTAGTGTACCTCTATGACTATTATCAGGATAGTCTTCCAAATGATATGTAATACATAAGAAAATGAGTCAGATTCTGCAAAAACAAAACCTATGAAACATCAATGTATAAGATATTGATGTCTCAAGTATTTCGAAAAAATCAAATTATAGTCTGTTTGGACAAGGGATTTCGGGGAGGGATTTTGTGGGGACCAGGGATTTGATGGAAAAATCATGTTATATTTTTACTCAAAATCCCTTGTCCAAACAGACTATTAATTGACTCGCATTACCACTCGCACATTTATATATAATGACTCTGTCCGGACCTTAAAATTTTGTGTTCGAAAACCATACCATAAAATTTGGGATATCCCGTAGTCCTTGCCCTGATGATCTTTGACTCTTTACGTCTGAATTCTATTTTATTTGTGGGAAGCATATTATATTATGTTTTCACACCAAAAAGCTCGTTTGGACTAACTAAACTTTGAATCAACCAAAGTGGTTGTGGTTGTGGTTGTGCGTTTGGTTTGGTTTCTGAGTCCGGTTGTTGGTGAAGCAAGTTGAATGTAAGCAAAAGGAAACAAAACGAATATCGCGACCACAGTGGGAGTCGAACCCACGACCTTTTGATCCGAAGTCAAACGCGCTAATCCACTGCGCTATGCGGTCCTGTTGTATGCAAATGTAGTACTTCCTTATACATAGCTGGACAAATGTGATTTGCAAGTTACAAATTTCAATAAATATATCCAGACAAATGAAAATAATTTCTTTCCTTCTTCATTTTTAAACCCAATTTAATACCACTGATACCTGTTTTATTTAAATTTTTTTTCTAGAAAATGGGCCATTATAAACTGTGAAGCACGTGTGAAAATGATAAGAAAAAAGAAATTAAAAAAAAGATAAAAATATTTGCAATGACAAAGTACAACGTCCAAATTCACTTTTATTAAACGCTAGCAACTAATATCATTTTGGGGGGACTAATAGGCTGTTTGGACAAGGGATTTGGGGGAGAGATTTAATAGGGACCAAGTAGAAAAATCATGTTATATTTTTCTACAAAATCTCTGATCCTTACAAAATCCCTCCTTAAATCCCTTTTCCAAACAGAGTATAAATATATTTAGTAGGATTCACCCTTCCCCTAGGTTATATATACTATTTAAATATCGCTCGCGTGTCTGTCTCTTCAGCTGCTCCCAATATCATAATATATATATATAGGGAGGTTATTGCACCCCCTCTTATAACGCCCCCTTATAACGCCCCTTCCTATGGGGCTTACATACGATGCATCCAAGGGCTGATTTTTTTATGGGATGTTCTTCTCAATATGTATATCATCAAATTAAAAAATCAATCTGTTCTAAAACTTTTAACCCCCTCAAATTACTTATCAAAAATCGATAACTATTTGACCCCTCAAATAGTTACCAAATAGTTACTAATTTTCAAAGATTAATTTGAAGGGGTTAGAAGTTTTAGAACGAATTGATTTTTTAATATGATGATATACATATTGAGAAGAACATCCTATAAAAAAATCAACCCTTGGTATGTGGGCCCCACAGGAGGGGCGTTATAGGAGGGGGTGCAATAACCTCCCTCATATATATATATATATATATAATTATATTAATAATTTTTTTTATCTGTCATATATTAAGAATTAGTCGGATGCTATAAGAGACTTACACATTCCGGTATGATCCTGTTCAGTCTGTTCTCCGTCTTCGACACTATTTTTTTTGGTATAAATTTATAATGTTATTTTTTTAAATTTTTTTTTCAATTAGATATGTATTTCCATTCTATTTTTCTATTTGGAAGTGAGCGCAGTAGATGCCGGTGAAGCTTCTATTGAGGAAAAAATAATAATAATAACTAATTAATTAACATGGATTCTTAAATACTAAACAAAATTTTAAGTCCCTTTAGAATGTCAATTCAATGATGCTTGATGATCAATCGGTGATTTAAACTTTGATTCTTTTTCTTTTCTCTTCTGTTCTTTTTCTTTTATTAATTATTAATTAAAAATAATTTTTAAGTTATTGACGCATTTTAGGTCCAAGTCTTCTCCGTTAATTTCGGATTTAGTTATGTTTTTTATTTGCAGGATTATATTAATCTTGATAAATTTTTTACTTTGAAAATTATAAGAATAATAATATATTTCAACATCGATTGGTGTCCGTGCGTCTAATAAGATAATCTTTGGAACCAATTTTTTTTTTTTAAGAACTTTAGAACCATACCGAATTAAGAAAGCATTTTTAATTGCTAAAATGCACATACGAGCTATTTTTATTCAAAGCTTTGGAACCATTCCGAATTAATTAAAAAATAAAATTCTTATATATATATATATATTCAGTCTTTTTGATCTCTTGCATCATTTCAAAAAGAAAATTCTTACAGGTTTCATAATTAAGAACCATTTCATATCTTATTATAGCATTTTTTTAGTATATAAAAAAGCATTCTTAATTGCCAAAATGCACATGCGAGCTATTTTTATTCAAAGCTTTCACATTCATGAGGGAAAAAAATAAAAATTCTTGCACATTTTAGCATATTCGAGTTATGATCATCGTTCTAGAAGACCATTAGCATACAATACAAGATGCATCTATCTTCATTGAAAAAAAAATATAAAAAAAGTCCTTAGTTTTTAGTGACCCACATTTTTAATCTTTTTTATAAAAAAAGTCTTTAGTTTTGGACATAAAAATTTACAAATGTGAATTAATGGGCTTCTAAAAACATGAACTTTTTTTTTCACAAAGCCCCAAAAATATATCCTCATTTTCAATTCGATACATTAAACCCGCGTCTCAAACAGTAACTTAATTAATTATTACTATTTTCTAAACCTTATTTTTTAATAATTTAAAAAAAAATTATATAGAGAGTAAATATGTGAAATATAACTATGTCTAGGGTCGACTTTAGACAGCTGTCACGGGTTAGCAGGTTGGCTTTTTTAAACTGACTAATTTAAGAAACGTATCATTTTTTCTAAACTCTTGATATTTTCTATATAAAAATATAAAGAAAAGAATTAAGATCGACCTTAATCTTAGTAGATTTGGTATCAGAAATGCTCAATCATAATCTTAACTGGTTTAGCAATAGTCATTATATTAGGATTGAGACAAACAGAACTAGGGTTAACCCACAATGTAGTAGATGTTAGGGGTGTGGGTGGTGAAGATGATGGTGATATTAGTAAGGGTGGGATGTATTAATTAATTTTGGTATAAAATGAGCTACGGGTTGAATAAAGAAATTTTGGGCTTAATACCTATTTAACAAAGCCATCCCCCAACCATTTTGAATCCTCTATTAACAACACCCAAAAACAATAAACCACCATGCATGAACCGATATGCTTTTAATTTGCTGATTCCGGTTCTCATATTGGCTATCGTTCTGTATTAATTGACAGCTTAGGTTCTATATATATACGTGATCCGTTAAAATAATCAACAAAGTTTTTTCTTCTTCTTATAAGCAACAACTTGCCTTGCTTGTTAACAAGAGGTACGGAAGCGTTGCTTTCTGCATGTACGAACTTGAGAGAGTGACGTATTTACGGAGAGAAAATTACTTTTTTTTTTTTGTCTGTATTTTAGATTTCTTTAAAGTTGGTGAAAGGTCACTAACAATCTTTAGCTGTGATAAATAAACGACGAGGACTTCTAGCTAATTTTTGATCGAGTAAGAAGTTTTAGAATATCTTAATTTATAGGGTGAGTAGATCATCTTCACCAAAAATAAATCGTTAGATAATATTCATGTGGGACCCACAAGATTATGTTTGGGCTAAACATAAAATATTTTATGTCCCCAAAATATTTTAGAAAATACTAAACTAACTGCACTTGTTACCGCCTGAGCATCCTATGATTAAGAATTAATTATATACTCCTTGTGATTTGCGCTCATTCTAAATTTATCATATTGCTTTTATAAAGATTTTGGCATAATAAATGCAGTAAAAACTACAGTACATGTAGCATCACCCTAACATTTTTGGCATTGTTGACTACTGATGTTAATTTTTCGGGTAGTATTTGGGACCTCTTAATTAGCTAATTGATGGGTTTAATTAATTAATTTCCTAGCTAGCTAGCAAAAATTTAAAATCCCCGGCCAATCTTTCCTCGATCATATGGACTTACATGTGATTTTGCAATCATTCTGTTGTTCATAACCACAAATTTGCCCATAAAAAAATAATAATAATAAATAAACATACACACATTGGATAAAAAAAAAAAATGCTTATGATGATGTGTGAATAGATTAGTTGTTTGATCAATATTATTAATTTTGAATGAACCTTAGTACAGCAACAGCGGTGGATTTAGAATTTTTTTTCTAAAGACTGATTTTAGGGAATTAAAAATTCTAAAATATAAGTTGATTTCTTGAAATGATGATCTACGTGATAGGATCAAATGTAGTAGTCATTAATTATATACATGGGTGGTCAAGAGAGAATCGACACTCACACCCGATAACATTTCCATCTCCAAACAGGACCACGAAGAAAATTTTAAATATACATGGGACCTAATTAATTATTAAACGACGATATATAATTGCACATGATGTAAATCACATAATTATTATCTTATTATCTAGCTAACTAATTAATTAATTAAGTGATATAATTGAATGGAGTCCCTCACCCCTGTGTGAGAAAGTCCAAAATAACTTTCAGTTAATAACAACCATCCATGTATCCATACATGCTCCAAAAAGTCTAAAACCTTGAATGGACTTTATTGGCCATTTCCTAGCTAGCTAATATGAAAAATTTCATGAATTGTGGCCAGGCACGTCCAATAAGTACTAGTCAAACACCGTTTCTGCATGTATATAAGAAAGGGTCGACAACAACAACAAAAACTCTGATGTTTGATTATATGTTAAGATGACAAAGTTGTACTTTTTTCATGATCGATCAACCAGTACTACTCTTTTGGTTGAAAGCTAAGATGTATATATGCAGCTAGCGTTTGAAATTAAGATACGTTTTGTTCACTGATGATGTCAAACAATAATTAAGAGGTCGCAGGATTCAGTAAATTAAATCATACTTTTTCAGAATATCAAGAAACAATAAGAAAAGGACGTCAAATTTAAAGGTTGGAATTTTTTTTTCAAAATTCATTAATTAATTAAACGTGGTTTTTGGACTTAATTACGTACCATTGATTTAGTAGTAGTACAATTATTTCTTAAGCCGTACATGTTCTCTCAATTCTTTGAAATCTGAATTATGGGTTATGTCTAAAATTTACATATTTTCTTTGAACTCATGTTAAAAAAGGGGACGTTGTGTAGTTTTCAAACCGAATAAGTAGATTAATTTGTGCTTTATTTGTTTGGACATTAATTTTTCTCTTCTAATCTAATAAAAGTTTGGACATTTTTGCGTCATTCTTTGGGTACGTAATTAATAAGTAACTTAATATGGCCTAGACGGGGTCAATGCATATTGGTGCTAAGATGACCCATGGCGTAGGTTAAGGACCTCCATTGCTCTAAGGAGGGGGCGCTTCGCTCGACTGCCCCTGCTAAGAAAAATTGTTTGTCCTTCTAGCGTGTTTATATTTTAATTAAGCATTAAATAATTTTATGTTGCATTTGGTGCTTATAAAGATCGATGCTCTTAATTAAGCCAATAAAAATCAGGAAAAAAAAAATTAAAAATATAATGATTTATAAATGGATGGTCAATAACGGGCAAAGCCCATCGCTGTTCATCCCAATTTTTGTTTTATTTAGACTTTTTTGTTTTGTTTTTGGTAGATAAGGTGTGGTTGAGCTGCTATTCAGGGATGTAATAGGTACATATTTGAACTTATTGCATGCCCTAGAGTACTAGTAACACGTATGGTGAGAACTTTGGACAGTGGGCCTTTTTTTTTCTTTCTTGGGACGTTGTATTAATTGGACGCTCATTAAGTCAGTTCTTGTCTTTCCCATTTTGCTTTCATTTGTAAATAGCTTGTAAATTCTTCTTCCTTCTATTAAAATTTCTTTCAAAAACTAGTAACACGTGTATATATGGTGACACCGAGTAGGAAAAAGATGTGTCATACCGGGCTTTAGGTGCACTAAATTCCATGCACGTCAGGGGGGCATTCCCACCAAAATGTGCTTAACAGTACGATCTGCAACATGAACAAAAACACCTAACAAATCAACAACCATAACTAATGTTAATCCTAAACAACCGTTTGTCTAATGGATTTGCATTTGTTGGTGGTAGTTTTTCTTTGCATTTGTTGGTGGTAGTCATTCTCTGCACCCGTTAGTAGTAGCCTTTCATGCACCTATTGGCGGTGACGTTTCTGCGTCGTTGGAGTCGATGTTTCTAATAGTTTCTTTGTGCTTCTCACATGCTATTTGTAGTGTATCTGTGAATATAACTTGGGCATTAGTCTATTTTTACAACCAAAAAAAAAAAAAAAAAAAAAACTTTTTTGAGAACCACAAAAAAATAAATTCTAATGTAAACCCGGCTTGAGAAATAGCGGCTCTATCTTTCTCTCTGTTTTTCTCTCTCTCTCTCTCTCTAACCATGAATGACTCTAAGGATATTATAAGTCGTTACTCGTTCAGGTATGAAACTGCAGATTCATTGCCCCACACCTCATCTGTCGAATGCACCTGAGTCGTTACGGCATATCTATTGACAGACCAGACTACCTCGTGTAATCTCTTAGCCAAGGAGAAAATAAGACATTGACAACTGATTTGGTCCCCCCGTTGGGATTTTATTTATTTTTAAATTACCTAGAACTAGAACCAATTAAATAAGTTACTCCAATAAGAGGAGGAGGCGTAGAACTAGAATTGAGATAATCGATTTTTATTCTGATCAATGCTTTAATAATATTTTTCGGTTATAAATTTCTAACATTTAATTCTTTTAGGGAAAAAAATAGAATTTATAGAAAAATTAAAGGAAAAAAATTGGTTCCTAAAATTTTCATTTTCGGTACTAAAATACCTGGAATTGGACATTCAGACTAGAAAAATTGGTTCCAATTCGGTTTATTCTTGGGAGCAAAATGAAGTAATGGTTTGTTTGGATGGAAGAATTTAAGTAGGAATTTTGTAAGGATCAGAGATTTGGTGGAAAACTAGTTAAATTTATAACATGATTTCTAACTTATTTTTACAAAATTCTTGGTTCCTACAAAATTCCTACTTAAAATCCCTTATCCAAACAAACAATAATAAAATTCTATTAGCCCAGTTGAAAGGTTCATCACACCAGAGATGCATTAATTGGCGTTCAAAAAATGCACAAATTAGGTCTGGGGTTGACCTAATTTGTTCTGTTTTTAGTAAATATGGAACATGAAATGGAGATTTGGATGAAAAATTGGTTCTGGTATCTGTTCAAAAGAAAATTTGGTTCTGGTATGGTTTAAGGCTTTCTGACCTGAATTAGATTTAAAAAAAAAAAACCCAAAATTAGACCGTTAGTTATTTATTTTAATATTTATAAATCCAAATAAATTTTGATTTTTCATACACGACTTAACCTTCAATATGTCCACGTGGACGAAGGGGGACGAAAATTACCAACAATAGAAGTGTACATCAGTACATCTATTGCTTGATGTACATGTTTACAAGTGGAGGAGGAGGAGGAGGACGACGACTATTATGAATTCACTTTCACTTGATAAACGTATACAAAGAGGGAGGCTAACGACTGAGCCACCACAGTCGCTGGTCTTCCAGCTTCCTCTTCAAAAAAATAAACTGAAGAAACGAAATGTAGTACGAAAATGACAAAGAAACCATGCTATCTCACAGGATCGTCGCGGTGAGCAGTGATGTCAGTATATGACGATGCCCTTCATTGTATTGTATTAGGTAATCCACTAATCAATGTCGATCACAACCACAACCACCTCACAAAAAATAATTAAGCACTCGGTGATACTAGGCTTATTGAAAACCTATGGACAAAATCTACAATAAATGCATATCACTTTAGGATGGACGCGAATTACGAAGATATGTAAAAAATAATTTCACCATGAATTAATTTTCGGTAGAAAAGCATGTAAAATTTTGCTGTAAGTTTAGCATTATTCTTAAGCACTATACCCAATTAAACCCAAGGCATCTATGTTATACAAAACATTTTGTTTATCTATGGTTTGTTATTCTCAACGTATACTGTAATACCGGAGTACTAATAAATAATCAGTATATAACACTGATGTAAACACAATACTAATATAACAGTACGAAACTGTTATTACTGTTCTCAAAAAAATATATATATAACAATACGAAACTGATATATATAAAGAACAAAACAGGAAAATTAGAGGGTTAGAAGAAGAAAACAATTATAGACCGAGGCTAGAACAAATCTATGTCCTTAAGACAATTAGCGCCCCACACGGATGCTGATGGAGAAATGGCGTTTGTCTCCCAGGACTTCAACGATCTTACCTTATTGTTATTGCAACATTTCAATATACAGGAAGCTACGAACCAAATATTGCAGAGTTTTCTCTCTCACAGACTTATACAAACAGTAATACTTGATGCGAAAATTGAATGAATAATGCAGACTCTGGACAACTATTTATAGAAGAAATGGTGACTGTGCACCCATTCACCCAAACAGATGTATTTGAACGAAAAGACTTAAAAAGAAAAGAACAGACTTAATACACCCCAAAAACCCGTTGGAAATAAACCCAGAAAAAAAAAAAAAAATTTAGGCATAAGCTCTGAGTAACCTGACCAAACCAAAACAAACCCAGCCCGGCTCGGACAGTGCGCGAGTGTGTAGTTTTGTTTAGGTCCTCCCCCTTTTCACAAAAGTGGGTGCCCCTTGGGGCCCAAACCCAAAGGCCAACCAAAGTATATAAGAAGCTCTTAAGGTTCTCACACTTTTCCAATGTGGGACTATTCTTTTTACACAAGATTTGTCCCATTTCCAATAAGGTTATAAAAGGTTCAATTTCTCATTCATCCGAAATTGGTTTTAAGCAAATGAATACTCTGCGAACAACTTCTCGACGAGAGGAACGCAACCCAATGACTTGTTTTCACAAATCAGATGTGGGTCCTACTCAAAATCATGTTTAAACATTGCTGGTCAGAACTATCAAAACTGAATTTTTTCAACATGGTTTGCG